>CAUYLG010002716.1:0-26528 GCA_963573385.1 Cacajao melanocephalus
TACATTAAAAATAAAAAAAACCCACATCCAAAAAACCTGCTTTATTACATTCATTTCATTTCCATCCCTTTCTAACCATTTTTTTTTTTTTTTTTTTTTTTTTTTTTTTTTTGAGACTGAGTCTTGCTCTGTCACCCAGGCTGAAGTGCAGTGGCATGATCTCAGCTCACTGCAACCTCCGCCTCCTGGGTTCAAGCGATTCTCCTGCCTCAGCCTCCCGAGTAGCTGAGAGTATAGGCGTGAGCCACCACACCCGGCTAATTTTTGTATTTTCAGTAGAGATGGGGTTTCACCATGTTGGCCAGGCTGGTCTTCAACTCCTGACCTCAGGTGATCCGCCCGCCTCGGCCTCCCAAAGTGTTGGGATTATAGGCGTGAGCCACCATACTCAGCCTGTGTCTATTTTCTAGATGAATAACTGGAGGTTATAAAGGAGCCAGGCATGGTGGCTTAGGCCTATAATCTCAGCACTTTGGGAAGCCAAGATGAGAGAAAGCATCACTTGAGCCCAGGAGTTCAAGACCAGCCTGGGCAACATAGTGAGACCCTGTTTCTACAAGAATTTTTAAAAAATCACCTGGACATGGCAGCTCATGCCTGTGGTCCCAGCTACTCAGGAAGCTGAGACGGGAGGATTGTTCAAACCCAGGAGGTTGAGGCTGCAGTGAGCTATGATTGTGCTGTCAGAGGCATTAGAACCAGAGTGACTCCATCTTGAATAGGGGCTGAGTAAAATGAGGCTGAAACCAGCTGGGCTGCATTCTCAGGAGGTCATGCATTCTTAGTCATAGGATGGGAAAGGAGGTCAGTGAGACTAGTTTCACAAGATACAGATCACAAAGACCCTGCGGATAAAATGAGATGCAGTAAAGAAGCCAGACAAAACCTACCACAACCAAGATGGCAATGAAAGTGACCTCTGGTTGTCCCTACTGGTCATTAGATGCTAATTATGATGCATTAGCATGCTAAAAGACACTCCCACGGGGCCATGATAGTTTATGAATGCCATGGCAATGTCTGGAAGAAGTTACCCTATATAGTCTAAAACAGGAAGGAACCCTCAGTTCCAGGAACTCCCCACCTCTTTGCCGGAAATCTCATGAATAATCCATTCCTTGTTTAGTATCTAATCAAGAACCAACCATAAGTATACTCAGTCAAGCAGCTCATGCCACTGCTCTGCCTATGGAGTAGCCATCCTTTATTCTTTTACTTTGTAAGGAATAGACCTGCTTTCATTTTACTGTCAGCTCAGTCTTGAATTACTTCCTGCTCAAAGCCAGGGACCCATGTAGCCTTCCAGGCTGGATCCCAGTTTTGGAGTTACCCTGTGACGGTGCCCCTGCTCTCCAGCCTGGGCGACAGAGTGAGACCCCATCTTTAGGGAAAAAAAAAAAATGAAAGGTTGTCCTTGGCAGGCAGTGTGCCAAAGCCCCAGAGTCAGCGGCGGGGAGTGGGCAAGGAGCTGAAGAAAGTTGAGCAGATTCTGTCTCCCGCTTTCCTAGCCAAGTAAGTCAGCTCGCAGAAGGGCAGGCCTTGCCTGCTGGTCTCACAGGACTGAGAAGAAAGACGAGTTTCTAAGAGACGGGAGGACTCCCTACATGGGAAAGGGAAGTGGTTTTAGCCGTGTTTGGCTGGGAGTGTGGCTGATGGTTCCAACTCATGCGTATTAGCAAAGGGGAACAAGGAATTGCTGAGGGTGGCAAATTGGTTATAATTAAGAGAACCTGGGAGACGCAAAACAATGTGAAGGCCACCAGCTGTCCTGGATCTGTCCTGGATCTGGAGCCAGGGGGTTGGAGGGATGGCTCAGGAAACCAGCCGCCCTCCCCTGCAGTGCAGACCATTCAGCAAGAGGACGGAGCCTCTCTGCCTTATATTCCGAGGGCCCACGGGACTGCCCTTGCTCTGGGTCTTCCTTCCTGCTTCACTGTCACCTTCTCTTCCTCCACAATTTAAATGCACCCATCTTGTCACTTAGGAAAGCAAACAGGCTTTGGAGTGGGCTCAAGTTCTGACTCCTGTGCTTTTTTTTTTTTAAGATAGAGTCTTGCTGTGTCGCCCAGGCTGGAGTGCAATGGCACAATCTTGGTTCACTGCAACCTCCGCCTCCTGGGTTCAAGCCATTCCCCTGCCTCAGACTCCCAAGTAGGTGGGATTACAGAAATCTACCACCACGCCCAGGTAATTTTTGTATTTTTAGTAGAGATGGGGTTTCACCATACTAGCCAGGCTATTCTCAAACTCCTGACCTCAAGTAATCCACCCACCTAGGCCTTCCAAAGTGCTGGGATTACAGGCATGAGACATCATGCCTGGCTGGTTTTTACATTTTTTAATTTCGGGGGGAAAAAATCAAAAGAATAGCATTTTGTAGCATTTCGTGACATGTGACCATCATATAAACTTCAAGTTTTGGTGTCTGTGAAGTTTTATGGGAACACAACCACACCCATTTGTTTACATATTGTCTGTGGCTAATAAAGGGAGCTTGGCAGCCCCTTATCCCCCACTCCTCAGGGAGTTGCCCTCATGGCTCCAGGGCTTATTGGAGTCATTGAGGGTCAAAGTGGGGCCTGTGGTTCTGGTCAATGGATCTGAGACTATAGGGCGTGCAAAGTCTAAAATATTTAGTATTTAGCCTTTTACAGAAAATGTTTGCCGACTCCTGACATAAGTAATCAGTAAAATGTATCCCGTTATTAGTAGTATTATTACTGCTACTGTTATCCCTTTTGGCCTCATTTTAACTTTCAAATAATCATGCTCATGCCTTAATAGAGAGACTCTAAACCTGAGATCCATGGAAGGGTTTCAGGGGCGGAGGGGGAGTAACGTTTCTGGACCTCCGCAGTTTGGCAGATGGAGTCTTTCTTCAGGGGAGAGGCTCCATTTCAACCCCTAGTTCTCAAAGGGGATTGTGTCATCAAATAGATAAAGAAGTGTAGGTTTGATTCCTTCCTTGACCTAGGCAAATGGATCTGCATTTTCCCTGGGCCATCTGAAGGCCACATCCTTAAAGATGAGCTATTTGGGGGCCCACCCACTGCCTGTGTTGAGGGACCTGCAGTTCAACAGGAGGACCCCCAGCTTTGGAGCCAGTGGTCCCAGGCTGAGTCTGAACCTTGGCAGCCCCTGGCTGGACCCCTTCTCTGACCCTCGGTTTTCTTGTTGGGTTGCTGCAAAGATGAATTCGGTAATGTTTGTTGGTCACTTGGCACAGCGTCTGGTACACAACAGGTACTGCAGAGATGGCAGTGATTATTAATCTTATTGTCCTTGCACATTCAAAAGTGCTTTTCTCAGCCCACTCAAACTCAGAAAAAGCTGCCTCTGTATTTGGCTGAATTTCAGGTCTGAATACCCCTTCGGGGCTCTTAATCAGTATCTTTGGTACTAGCAACTAAGGCAAGTCCACTAAGCATTCACATAATCAATATGCAAAGAAGCAGGTCTCTCACTGACGTTTTTAAAAGTTCAGTGACCTCATTTGAACAGAGACAATGGTATTAAGAGTGAAATAAATAGAATCTGCAGCTTCACTGTTGCAAGAGGCTTGGCCGTTGAGGAGCGTTTGGTGTTTCCCCCGGAGGGGTTACTCTGGAGCTCAAGCTTAGGTCTACTTTCCCCCTAAAATGCTTCTCGAGGAGCCCCTTTTCCTAGCCCAGTCACCCAGAGCTAACAGGTTTATTCCAAAGCCCAGCAACCACCATCAGGAGGGTACAGGGTGTCCTTGCAGCCAGGCTGTCCTGGAGATGGGCGTCCTGCACATAGACTGGTTCATGTCCAGCCTGGCAGGCACTGCCCGCCCCCAGCTGCTGGGCATTGGCCCACTCAGCCGAGGCCTGGTGGCTCCAGACAACAGCTGGAGACCAGAAATGAAGACTTCCAGCTACAAGCAAATGTTGCTGCTTCTTGAGGTTGAAATATTCTATCCCTAAAAGTGTCCCTTTCAGCTGAGCAAAAACAATCCCCCATCGGGACCCAACCTCGCCACAGAGGAACAAAAGCTTCCCAGTTCTCTGAGCCCCAGAGACTGTCTGCAGTTTCAGGCACGCATGGCCCAGAAGGGAGAGAAGATGGTCATGTGACTTCCAAGCTTGGAGACAAGGTCACCCTTGTCCAGTGCTTTTCCCCTTCACAGGAAGAAAAGCTTTTGACTGGCTGACAAAGGATGGGGCTGGTGCTGCCCTGGTGCCGGCTCCCAGAGTGGTGCGTTCTACGATATCTGCATCTCTCGGGTTCAGAACACAGGTCAAGGTCAGTGGTCTCCAGAGCCCCCTCAAATGTGTTTGGGGGTTTCATCCTGTCCTCATTGTCCCATCACCCTAAAGGGGTTCTTTAGGTAGGACAGTTGCACGTTCTGGCTGCATTTATTTATTTTTCTGTGGCAGCCTAAAGCCTAATTTGTCTCTAGGAAATTCACCAGCAAGGCCACCCCGTTTGTTTTCCACCAGCCATTTCCTACCATTACAAATATTTTCCTTCATGGAAGGAAAGAGCTTCTGGGAGAGAGAAGGAAAGCCCCGTGAAGATAAACACTCAAGTGAGGCTGACCTTTAAAGGTGCCATCACACTGCAACAGCTGCAGCTGTGTTCAAGGTGGAGGCAGAAGTTAGCCAGGGTGGTGGACAGTGGTGAAATGAAGGGCGCAGACTCCATGTCGAGGCCATGCTTCCAGCAATTCTGACGTGGTAGGTCTGGGGTGGGGCACAGGGACCTGCAGTTTAACAGATTACATAGGGATTCCCAGGCAAGCGGTCAAATGCGTCACACCGAGAGCCACGTCTGCGTCTATGGCAGTGGTAATATTCTTTAGTGGGACTGGCCCATGCTTTCTTTTCTCCGAGAACTCTATCCTAGCAAAAACTGGCTGGATGAGGGAGACCACCTGGCTAAACTGTCTCCTGAGAATCTGGAACTGAGACTCGAAGCACCAGCAGTTTGTGTGTGCCAGTCAAGTTAGAAGCTATGCTTGCCAGATGAGGTGGCTCACGTCTGTAATCCCAGCACTTTGGGAGGCCAAGGAGAGGGAGATCACCTGAGGTCAGGAGTTGGAGACCAGCCTGGCCAACATGGTGAAACCCCGTCTCTACTAAAAATACAAAAATTAGCCGGGCATGGTGGCAGGCGCCTGTAATCCCAGCTACTCAGGAGGCTAAGGCAGGAGAATTGCTTGAACCCAGGAGGCAGAGGTTGCAGTGACCCAAGATCGTGCCACTGCACTCCAGCCTGGGTGACAAGAGTGAAACTCTGTCTCCAAAAAAAAAAAAAAAGCAGCTTTGCTCGTGGGTTCTTTGGCTTCCAGGGGAGTCCCTGTCTCCTGTCCTACCCTGCCCACCCTGGTCCTGCCAGGCGCTCCCTCACTGCCTCAGTGCATCCCAGGACACTGTCCCCCGCAGTCTTCTGAGGGGTAGCCCCGACACTTACCCTGAGGATGCTGCCTGTGCTCATGTTCCCATGCGTTGGGGTTCAGCCTGTCTGTCCAACACCTGCCGAACAGCTCTGCCTCAGTGTTCCACAGGGATCGCAGTGGACTTAGCCCCCAAAAGGAGCTCATCAGGTTTCTTCTCACACCTGGCGCCATTTACGTTCCTTATGTCAAAGAATGGCCCCTCTCTCCACTCAGGCACCCATGTTAGGATACCCGAGCACCATCCCAGACACCTCCTCATTCTTACCCCTCACCTCTATTCTAGAATGAAAGGACCATCTACCTTTGATGGAAAACATACTGCAGGTAATAATAATTCGTACAGCCCAATGCCACATAAGGGCAGGTACTGTAACTGCCCCCATTTGACAGGTGAGAAAACAGGTACACAGGGTAGCATTACTCACCTCAGGTCACATGGTGAGTGGTGGAGTTGAGATGTAAGCCTGAGCTTCCCAGCCCTACAAACGTGCCCCTGCCCTGGGGGTGCGGTCAGCTTCTCTCTCCACAGCACTGGCGTGGGGGCCCAGGCATGCTCTCAGCATCTCCTGGCTGGGCCTGTAGAGTCTCCTGACTGGTTTCCTTGCCCTCGGTCTTACCCTACTCTGATCTGTTTCTCCAGATGCAAGGAGGAAAGCTTTCTAAACTGGGAATCTGATGTCACTCCTCTGCTGAAACCCTTCAAAGGCTCCCTGTTTTACCCTCGCTGGCCTCACAGAGAATGACTGAAGGAAGCTGAATCCTGGAGGGCTGACTCCAGGGCTGTGCTCCCAGCTACTGTCCCCCATGGCTTCTCCAAACCTCACCTGTCTCATCTGCAAAAGAGGGAAAGTGATACCCATGGCGAAGAACTGGAGGATGTGCACAGTGCCTGAAGCAGAGTGCCTGGTGCATGGTGGGCGGCTTATACATGGAGCTTCTATAAGTCTTACTAAAAAGGAAAGGGTGTGGCAAGAAGGGGTGGAGAGGAGGAACCGGAGGCTCTGAGAGGCAAGGTAAATTCCACCTGGGATAAAAATTACATAAGCATGTCCATAGTTGCCTGAAGAATAGATTCCATTCCTCTTTCCAGATGGGGAAGCTGAGGCTGAGGAGGACAGTGACTGGCTCCAGGCCAGCCCGAGCCCAGATCTTTCAGGGGCAGAGCCCCTCCCCTGCCCTGGCCCTCCTTGGCTCTGTGCTGCAGTATACTGGTTTGGAATTCCTAATCTTTCAGGTCTTACCAGCTGAAGGTCAGCTCTGGGTCAAAGCCGTGACAAGACTGGAAGAAATTTGGAGGCACATAGGAAAAAGTGAGCAAAAGGTGATCCTGGCGCTCAAGGAAAGGTAAGAATCCCACCACAGACACTCTCCTCTTGTCCCACAGTCTCTGGGAAACTACCATGGAAATGACAACGTAGGGCCCATCACTGTTTCTACAACAATGAGAATATTTATTTTTTTCCAGACAGTAAAAATAACATTTTTTTCTCTTTTGTAAAAGTACCATTACATTCCATTTTCTTAAATAACAAAATCCTAAAAATATATATTAAATTGTATACAGTGCGTCACACTTCATCTTATATTTTAAAATACATGATGTTTCTATTTTATTCTCAAAGTTGCATATTAAAAGCATATTTACAAATAAAGCCTTGTCATCCAAAGTCAAAATCCCTGCTGGAAGGTGAGTTTGGATGTGGGAAGGTCTTGACGTGCATGAGCCCCATGGATGGCAGCTCCCCACAGGTGGGGAAGGGCCCCCCAGTCTGTGTGTCTAAAGACCCTTTCTTTCTGAAGCAGATTTCCCGCTGACTGTCCTCCACGCCCTACTTCTGCCTCTACATCCAGCTCAGCAAGACGAAAGCCTGTGAGATGTGCCTACCAGGGGTCTGCAGGCAGAGGGTGAAGCCCTGTCACCCCTGAGCCATCCAGCCTGAGGGAGACAGCTGTGGCTGGAAGGCTCGAAAAACACCCCATACCAGGGCAGCTAAGCTGAGACCTGGCCAGGAGGTAGAACAGTAAGGAAGGTAAACAAAGACACCAGAGGGAACAAGCCAAACTCCCAAGATAGGAGCAAAAGCTGACATCAAACACCACACAGGAGATCTGAAACCTAATGGTGCCAGGTGACTGGGTGGTGGGGTGGGGAGCTGCCTGGCTCCGTTGGAGACCTGGCCAGGTCTCAGCAGACCCGGGAGGCAGGGTCTCGGAGGCCATCGGCATATAAGTGCTTGTGAAGAGTAAGTGTGCAGTGCTGGGATGCGTCGGGGCTGGGTGATGGCCCAGAGGAGGGCTCCTGCCTGGGCTGACAGTGGGGCATGTGGGTGGAGCCACACCCAGGCACACCCGAGGGTTCTGCCTGAGGCCCAGGACAGCTGAACTCACTAGTGCTTTCATCTCTGGGCTTCTGGCCGATTGGAGTCTTGAGCCAGAGCCCACTCTTCTGAAGTTTCCGCGCTCACACCCAGAGACGCCTCAAGCCTGTCCTGATGTGGGGGACAGGGCGGGTGAAGGCACTCGGGTTCATTCCTACTCATTCTCTGCTTTGCAAGCGACTGAACAAACGGGGAGGAACAGGGCACTGTGTGCCTCCTGCCTGCCTTCTCAGAAGGGCCAAGAACACTGAGAAATGCTGCTAGAAACTAGGGGCCATAGCTGGCTGAGACACAGTAACCAGGGGGAGTGACAAGATTGGCAGGTGAGGGCACAAGTGCCAAGAAGGCAGGGCCTGGCACCAGCGGGGAACAGGGGTGAGGATGGCATGCAGGCCCAGTGCCCCTGCAGCCTCCACCCATGCTCTGTCACCTCAGGAGAGGCTTTGGGCAGGGTGCTTTCAGAGCTCCGTCCACAGTGGTCCCCAAAGCCCTTCCCCTGCTTCTCCCACAGGCTTCTGCCACATGTTCTGACATTTACTTTCCCAGGGTTACCCTCTTCCTGCCACCTCCAACCCCTACTTTATCTCGTCTAAGGAGTTTCCTAAAAGTTCAAGTGCCACCTCCTCCCTGCTCCTGGAAGCCCACATCATCTCTTCTGGGACAGTTTCTTTCTCAGGTGCTTACTTAGCCACAGTGGCCTTCTGTGGGGTGTTGCTGACTTTCTAACTGGTTCTAACAGGCCATGGCCAGACTGCAGCAGGACCCAGTGCCCGTGGAGATTTAGCCTGGGATGATTTGTAGCCCCCCTGCCCCCACAGTCCTGAGGCAGGTTTAGGTTTCCCGGGGCTGCTCCACGGATGGTAAGTTGATCCTAGAGGCACTGGGCCATGGCAGGGCCAGGCAGGAAGAGAAGCGCTGGGGCATCCCCAGCACCTCCCAGCTCCCCCGAGGAAGTGCCACCCCCGCTGCAGGCTCTGACAGCACAATGGCTTGGGCAGGGCCTCCCTGACTGAGATGTGAGGAGGGCAGGGTGGGCAGGCGGGCTGCAGGACACCCCAAAGGCCAGTGGTCAGTGTTAGCCCTAGGCAACTGAACAACTGCCCCCTGGCCAGATGACCTCTTCCTGGGGCCACATGCCACATTCCCTTTGTGCTGCACATGGATCTATTCACAGCACAGGACCTGCTGGGATGACACACACCTGCCACTTGTGTTTGAGAGGAGATTCCACAAACAGCACGAATAGCTTGGCGGGGAGACTGCACATGTGGGTCTGTTTCCAGAGGTCCTCCTGTGTGACAGGCCTCTTAGAGACAGAGGCCTGCGGACAGCTGCTCTTTCCAGATCAAAGCACGAAGGCTGCACTGAGAAGCTCTGTGCCCTCAGCAGGACTCCCATGGGGCCTGGGGCGGCAGTCCTGCCCCTGCCTGCCTGTGACACACTGCCCGGTTTCCTTCCTCTGAAGGCCTCTCCACCTGAAGCTCCAAGTATCTCTCCTGAACTCAGGCTGGCGAGTGTCACCTCTCTCTGTGGACACTTCCCATGTGGCCCTCTGTCCTCCCAGGAGTGGCAGGTGCAGATGTGTTGCCAGACCCTCAGTAGGAGCCCCAGCAGGCAGTGGCTCAGGTCTTGGGGGAGGCAGGCAAAGTGCTAAAAAGAGGAAACGCCAAGGCCAGAGGCACAACAAGCACCGAGGCCTGAGTGCACTGGGGAGAGGCACGTTGTGATGACGGCCTGGGTCTGGCCGGCAGAGGCACCGGCTGCTTTTCTCAGCTGCTGTTGACAAAGCCTGCTTCCGGATGGCGAGGACTTTTAAATTAGTGATGGCGCTTAAACTTTCCCAACTGGCAGCCACTACAGCTGTAGCTCTCAATCTCCGATCCTTGGAGGATCTCCAAATCCCAAACCCACACTTTCCTAGCACCAATCTCTGCAGTTCACCTCCCTATCTAAGGGACAGGGTGGCATGCGGCTGGGGACAAGAGCGCTCTCCTTCCTGAGCCATTCCAAACCCCACTCGGTCCCCATAGAAGGGGCAGAGAGCACAGATGGCCATTGGGGTGTTTTTCATCTTTTAACATGGGGGACACCAGAAGGAAGGACCACAGGTCCCATGTCTCATATTGTAGTGCCTAAAGGCAAAACCATAAGACTGATACTCTCTGTTCTGAACTGAGAGTTAGCTGAGCCAATCATGGAAAGACCAAGGCCTTGGCTCAGTTTCCATAGGACTACGAGCTGCTCAGGGGCAAGGCCAATCAACCCAATCCTGAGAACTTACCGAGTGCCTATAAAAGCCTGCAGGAGAATTGGTTACATGAGTAAATGAGTGGATGTTTTATACGACCAAAGCTCTTCAAGCTTTCTCTGCAGCTCCATGAGCTATGGAAAGAAGAATCTAGAAAGAAGCCCATGTGTGAAAGGTATCAGGTTTGATATAAACGGGGGTCATTAGATCTTATTCTCAGACCCTCCTAGGCTGCAGGAGGCCCATCCTAGTCCAGCATCTGGAGGCCAAAGCTGCCGGGGCAGCATAGACACCACCCTCTTTACACTTTGCTAATGTCCAGGAGTCCACACTTGTATGGGACCAGAACAACTCCCAAGAGTACCTGAGAGTTCTCCCTGTCTGGCCCTGTTCCAAACCATAAAGACCAGGAGAAACTGATTTGTATGTGGACAAAATAGAGAAGAAGCAAGAAAAATTCCATGTAACTAAACCTACCCACCACCTGACAGCCAACTAGAATGTACCTGAGCCCAGTGCCAGCCATAACCACCTCTGTCACCTCAGCCTCACTGTCCTGACACCCCATTGCTAGCTAGATCAGAGAGAGAGATGCAGAGAGGGCCGAGCCCCAGTGCCTTGAGTCTCTCTCCTAAGTGCAACCGATGAAGCAGGAGGAATCCAGGCTCTGCCCTCCCTGGCAGCAGAGCACCTCTTCCTGGTCTGTAGGAGGGCGCCCTACGAAGAGGCCAAGGCAGAGGGAGAGGTGGGGAAGAGTCTGTCAGAGAAGAACCACAGGAGAGGTTGACCCCAGCAGCCTTGAGCTCAGGGAGGGACCTTGAGTCCTAGGCACAGTGGGGTTTTTAGTCACTCACAAGGGGATTGCGGTCATCTTGTTGACTCTGACCCTTGAGTTTCTTCTTAAAGATGGAAATTGAAGTGGAAGGCTTGTAAAAAATGCTCCAGATTTCCCCCGAAGTCCCTGGTTGATGACAATCCCTAAGGTCCCCTGAAGCAGGAACACGATGGGATCTGTCAAGTAGAAATAATTTTTCCAACAGATCAGAACAAAGCACTCCAAACAACCTATCATCTTGTGAGATGCTGTACCTATGAAAAGGGGTGGGGCAAGGTCTTGGGAAGAACCTCACAGCTATCTGTAAAGATCTGAAGGACTAGCGTGCAGCTGAAATGTGGCCTGCAGCCATCAGGGACTGAGGCCAAGTACAGCAGAAGAGAGACCACATCAGAATAACAAAGAACTTTCTACCTAGCAGAATTCTCCAAATCTGGAAAAGTTCATCCTGAGAGATTATGAATTTTCAAATTCTTTTATTTTAAATAAAAGAACTATCTTCAAATGCCATGTACCTGGAAGCCCACCTAGCTGAAACAAGAGAAAGGCAAAACTTCTCTGCTTCAAGCAGAGACCCACCTAACCTCTGGCACTGGCCTGGACTCTGTTCAACCCCCACGGCTGCCTGGCAGGGAAGCTGCAGCTGATGTCAGAGGAGAGTCAGGCATGCACTTTAGGGCCTCAGCCATGCTGCCAGATGCTGGACGCTGTAGGAAGTATTGGGTTCTCTTGCTGCCACAGAGGATGTGGTCAGGACTGAGCCTGAGAGGCTTCCCCAGAACATGTGAATTGTGACTTTAAAACACACACACACATACACAAACACAGACACACACGACACAGACACAGACACAGAGTGTGTCTGTGTGGGATTTTTGCAAGATATGAAGTAGAGGGGGTGGGGAGTATTCAGAATTAGGGGAGGAAATGCAAGGTAGGGTAATAGGAAGATATTTATGGCATATTAAAAACAGGAAAAAACAAAAACACAGACACATACACGCACACAGACACATAGACACACACAGACATAGACACACACCCAGATACAGACACACACACACATATGACGACATTATTTCCACTGAAAAATTTCAAGTGTAGGGTGGAGGTGTCTACGTAAAGTGGTTCCAATGTGGCCAAAGGCAGCCTTCACGAGGCAATGGAAGAGCTCACATTTAATGTATAAGAAGTCTGTAGCAGAGGGCAAGTGAGATGGTCAGGAAAAAGATAGCTTTTAGTGGACATACATTTTTAGGGACGCTGTGAAATGAGAAGAGCCTGGACTAGAAACCACAGGAAGACAGAGTAGGGGTCCAGGAAAAATTAGAACGAACTCCCCTCTAAGTACACAAACATCAGCAGCATGAACAAGTACCCCTTTCCTGGAAGCTGGAACTGTTAGACTTGAGTAGCAAAATCAGGGAAGGAAAATATTTTTTCCCCAAATTGGTCAGAATTGAATGATAAAGCTTCCATAAGTTTCTTTAGTAACTGTTTTAAAATAACTGCTAAGCGACAGTTAATAAAATGTGAGAATTCTCTTCCTAAGGGTGTCTCTCAATTTCTAGAAGGCATCAGGAAGTACACATGGCATTGTCCTAGATATCTTCACTCTTGCATAAATATCTCTGTAAGGGACTGCACAAGCCAAAAAATGAAAATTGTTGCTTTTGAAGCCAGGAATGTTGCAATCCTCCTTGAAATTGTATGCTTTGGACGCACAGCAAACAAAATGCCTCAAACCTTAATGAGATTTGTCCAGTTGTACATTTCACTCTACAGACAAGGAGGAATGTCTGCTGCCTTCCTTTCCCTTCCCTAGGACTGAGGCTTTGGAATCATGTGCTGATTGTACAGTTGTACCCAGACAAATGAAGCATCACAGAAAATGAACTCTGAGCCTTCCCCTTCCTGGAATCAGGCAGCTCCCTCTTGTACTCACTTGAATGTGACGTGCAGAAGTATCTTTGCTACAATGGCTGTGACTGTGAGGATGAGGAGAGTTGCCAGACCATACACTGTCCATCCTGCAAGTGCAAAAGACAGAGCTTACTAGACCTGGTTGTGGTTGGTTTTCGAAAGGAGGTCTGCTGGAATACCCAAGTGAGTAAGTCTGTCTGAGGGGCTCCCTGCAGGCCAGTGTGGGAAGGCAGCCAGCAAACCCAGCCTCAGGAGCAATTGAGAGCCAGGCTAAGCATGGGGCCCCAGGTGTTCTGAATACTTCCCTTTGTTCTACAGTGACTCTGAGAGAGGGGCAGGCAAGATATCTGAAGTCTACTGGACTCAGAATCTAAAGAGATGACATGCATTTTGTCTCTGCCACTGGATCCCTGTGCAACCACAGATGAGTTATGTAAACTCTTTGGGCCTCAGTTTCCTCCTCCGAGGAATGAGATGTGTGACCCATGAGATACTACCGAGATCCACAGCCAGATGAAGCACAGGAAGCGCTGGACAGGCCCTTCTCCCTGACCTTCTATGGTGGGTCCTGCAGGGACCTGGGGGCAGTTTGAAAGCCTCCAGGCTAGGTCACCACTGAGGGTACTTTCCAGTTCTACCAGCTTATAAAGGCATCACTTCCTTGACTCACTGTATCCTCAAACTCCTGGGCTCAAGAAAACCTCCCGAATAGCCGAGATTATAGGCATGTGCCACTATGCCCAGCTAATTTTTTTCTTTTCTCTTTTTTTTGAGACAGGGTCTCATTCTGTCACCCAAGTTTGAGTGTAATATAATGGTGCAATCATAGCTCACTGCATTCTTGGACTCCTGGACTCCTCCTATCTCAGCCTCCTAAGTAGCTGGGAACACAAGTGCACACCACCACACCCAGCTAATTTTTTAATTTTTTGTAGAGATAGGGTCTGCCTATGTTGCTCAGGCAGGTCTTGAACTCCTGACCTCAAGCAATCCTCCTGCCTTGGCCTCCCAAAGTGCTGGGATTACAGGCATGAGCCAATGCGCCTGGTCTGCATGGCTTTTCTTCATAGCTGTTATCATTATCTGATTTTTATTTTGCTTTCCATCTTTCTCCTCTCATTTATATGCTGCAGAGGAGCATGGATTATGTTTGGTTCACTATATAATCCAGTGCCCAGAACAGTGCCTGGCACCACTGAACCCCTTACATACCTTTTGAATGAATGAGTGAGTGAGTGAATGAATGGAGTTCTTGCAAATGCCAATGGATGTAGGTAGTTTCAATGTGGGGCTCTAGAAAGATAATCTCACTGTGAGAAAATATGGGATTAGCTGATTAGTCACCATGTACAAAAGGCACATGTGCCTAATCTTTGGAGGTCAGCACTTTTTCCCTGGGACTAAGGAACCAAGCTAATAAGAAAATTTCCCTCAAAAGCCAGGACAGACTATGGGTCACAGAGTCAATAACCCAACCTGCCTTTGAATGAGAAACACCCAAGTACTTTTGTCTTTATAACTGTCAAGAGCGCTACCTTCAACTCTGTGGCTTCCAGCCCCTATGGGTGGCGCCCAGGAATTGCTACCTGGGACAGTCTGAGGTGGGTGGCTGGGGCTGGTGGTGATGACATAGAGGACTTTGGAGGACCGGGCAGCGCTGACGCTGAGGTTGGCCTGCTCTGTGATCACCTCGGCCACCGTCTGGTTGACAGCAGGCCTCTCCTGCGGCAGTTCTTCCTTGACAGCTGGAAGAAAAAAACAAATTAACTGGGGAGAGGGTTATGGAGAAACGAAGAGCCGTGCAGGAGGACAGCATAAGTGACGAAGAAAAGACATCCTTCTCTGACTCCATTCTGTGTGCAATTTCTTCCATGGGTGGGTCCTACCAGCGCCACAACAGGACCTGTCAGGCTCTCGCCCTTTAGGAGGCAGCAGGATGAAGCTGTCAGCTTCACAGTGCGTGGCTAGTCTCATCTCAGACACCTGGGTGTGCTTCACAGGTTCTCTGCCCCTGCACTTGACAGCTGCGGCTCCCTATGCCTGAAAGGTTCTCTTCTTTCCTGTTGATCAAAATCCTGCCTGTTCCTCAAGACTGTCCCACCTGCAGAGGAGGCCTCTTCCCGTGGTTCTCCTGGAGCACACACTACCTTAACTTTTCTTGAGGTTTGTTATCCAGGACAAAGACAAGGTCTCACACACCTTCTGTGTTTCTTGTGTCCTGGCGAAGAAATGTGCCCAGCACACATGTGTTCACACTGCAGAGGCAGAGAGAGTGGCTCCACCTTGGCAGGGTTTGAAGAAAGATGGCAAGCCAGTCTTTTGAAATTAGCTAAGATGTTCAGAGGCAGGAGGATGGACCAGATGACCTTTTGAGAACCTTCCAATTGTCCCAATCTCAGTTGTTCTTTTTAGTTATTCTGTTTCTTTATTCTTTTAACCCTCTCGTGAAAACTGTCAGTAGACTTACAAAAACAGCCAAATTGACAGGTTTTTGCCTCTTTTCTGTCCCGTGAAACATAAACGAGTTATGAAATGGGGGTGATCCGCAAGTTGAGTCAGTAGTTCCTGAGGCCCAATCAGGAACTGCCCACATCTCAAGGGTGAGGAACAGACGCCCAAGGCACGTGGGCCCTGAATAGCCCCCAAGGAGGCAAGGATATCTTACCTTTGTATAAAACAGCAAATCCCTGGGCCTGATTGATGCGATCAGAGAAGAAATACAAGATGACGAAGTCCAGAGAGACATTGAAGGACAGAGGTGGGCGGCTCCTCCCGTGGAAGCGGGCTAGGACACGGTGGGTGTAGCCGTCCAGAAGCTCCACCATGTCCGCCGAGTCCCTGATGTCAAATAGGGGGAAGCTGAAGTGGATGCGGGAGGCCCCTGGAACCCGGATGGTCCAGTAGCAGACCCTCCCTGTAGCGTAGGTGTCAGGGAAGTCAGGGGAATAGACCACAGAAGACATGGCTGAGTAGTTCCCACCGCAGGCGCCGACCAGAGCTGTAGGAGAGAAAAAGACACCACGCCCTCAGTCTGGGCCTGTGCCACAGGCGTGCTTCCAACACCAAGGCACTAAGCTTCCTAATGAGCAGGATCCCATTTAGGACATTGTTTCTGTCTATAAAACCAGACAGTCTTATGTTTCAGGATCAAATCACAAAATGAATCGCTGAGACTGGACGAATGACTGTGGCGATGTTTTCCCCCTTAGAGACCTTAGAGTTAGCACACAGCACAGTGGTGAGGCCTAGGTTGGGGCTGGGCTGGAGTCAGAGAGTCTGGATTTGGGACTGGCAGGGCCAAGTGATGGCGAGGGCGGCACTTCACTCGCGGACCTCTTGTTTCTCTGTTTCAAGGCTGGAAAGAGCACCACCTGCTCCTGTATGACGGGAATGTGCGACGGCACATGAGACAAAGCACACGAACCACTCAGGCCTCTCTGCAGAGGAGCCACCCGATGAGGTAAAGTCGTCAAAAAAGAAGGGCTTTACAGATGCTCGTGTATCCCCAATCCCCTTGCAATGCTCCCTGAGGGGCCACGTTTTCAAGCAGGGAAACTGTGGCACAATAAATGACTTTATGCAGTGAGGAAACATGCTAGATTCTGACCACTCTGTACTGAGCACATTTGATTTCTCTGGACTCCTGTTTTTAATAGGTTCTAGAAAGGGGATGCAGGGATTTCCTGTCTTACACTGTGAAATCTAAACAACCTCTTAGAACTGGAACTCCTTGGGAGGGAGTATAGGGCTAGGATTTTAAAAGCAGGCTTTGGGGGAGTACTTCTTCCCTTTAGGAAGAAGTACAAAAATTTTAAAATTAGCCAGGCATAGTGGTGTGTGCCCGTAGTCCCAGCTACTCAGGATGCTGAAGGAGGAAGCTCGCTTGAGCCCAGGAGGTGAAGGTTACAGAGAGCTTTGATTGCACCACGGCACTCCAGCCTGGGTGACAGAGTGAGACCTTGTCTCTTAAAAAAAAAAAAGAAGAATCTACTGGAAATCAAATAATATTGGAGATGAATTCTTTTTTTTTTTAATTATAGAATGCTTCATGAATTTGCATGTCATCCTTGCACAGGGGCCATGCTAATCTACTCTGTTTTGTTCCAATTTTAGTGTATGTGCTGCTGAAGCAACCGCTGAAGAATTCCTTTGATGGGCTTATCAGCAGACTAGACACAGCTGAGGAAAGAATCAATTAACTTGACAGGTCAATAGAAATTATCCCCAAATGAAACAAAGGAGAAAACAAAATGAAACAAAGAAAACAGAGCACCCAACAGCTATAGGACAATATCAAATGGTCTAACATATGGGTAACTGGTGTGCCAAAAGAAGAAAATAAGAATGAAGCAAAAGAAATATTTGAAGAAATAATGGTTAAGAATGTTCCAAAATCAGTACAAGGTGACAAACTGCAGACCCAAGAATCTCAGCAAACCCAAGCAAACCAACAAAAAATTAAAAATTAAAACAAAAGCAAAAAAGAAGAAGAAGAAGAAGAAAAAAGAAACCAAGTAACAAATAAAGAAGACATACCTGGACACATCATAGTTAAATGTTGAAAACCAGCCTGGGCATGGTGGCTCATGCCTGTAATCCCAGCACTTTGGGAGGCCAAGTCAAGACGATTGCTTGAGCCCAGGAGTTCAAGACCAGTTTGGGTAACATAGAGAGACCCTGTCTCTACACAAAGTTAAAAATGTAGCTGGGTATGGTGGCACATGCCTGCAGTCCCAGCTACTCAGGAGGCTAAGGCACGAGGATTGCTTGAGCCCAGGATGTCAAGGCTGCAGTGGGCCATGATTGCACTACTGCACTCTAGCCTGGGTGACAGAACAAAACCCTGTCTCAAAAAAAAAAAAAAAAGTTGAAAACTAAAAACAAAGATAAAATCTTGAAGGCAGGCAGGGAAGGGGAAAAGATTACATACAGGGGAATAAACACAAAGCAGACATCTCTAGAAACTATACAAGTCACAAGAATATGGAGCAACATCTTTGAAGTACTGAAAGAAAAAAGCTGTCAGCACAGAAATCAATACCCAGCAAAAATTACTATCAAAAATGAAGGCGAAATAAAGCTTTTAAAAACAAAAGCTGAAAGAAGCCATTGACAGTCAACCCGTAGTAGAGAAACTGCTAAAGGAATTTCTTTAGGGCAAAGGAATATACCAGATGGCAAATACAAATATGAAAAGATGTTCAATATCATTGGTAATTAGAGAAATGCAAATTAAAACCACAATGAGATACCACTACATACCTACTAGAATGGATCACATTTAAAAACAGATCACACAAAAGTATCTGTAGCTGGAGAGAATGTGGAGCAAATGGAAATCTTACTATTGTTGGTGAGAATGCAAAATGGCACATCCATTTTGGAAAATAGTTGGCATTGACTTATAATGCTAAATATGCACTTAGCACATGACCCAGCAATCCCACTCCTAGGTATGTACCCAAGAGAAATGACAACATATGTCCACATAAGCACCTGTACTTGGATGTTTATAGCAGCTTTATCATAGACAGACCAACATTTATCAACTGGTGAATGGATGAACAAATTTCGATACATCTGTACAAAGGAATGTTTCTTAGCAATAGAAAGGAAGAAACTACTGATACAGGCAACAACGTAGGTGAATCATAAAACATTATTCTAAGGGACAGAAGCCAGAAGCCAGATACAAATGGTTAAATGCTATGATTCCATTTATATGATATTCTGCAAAACACAAAACTATATGAACAGAATACAGATCAGTTGTTGCTGACGAGTTGGGTTGGGGAAGGGAACTGAACACAAAGGAGCAGAGGGAACTTCTGAGGTGATAAAAATGACATAATCTTGATTGCTTAGATATTTGTCAAATCCCACTGAACTATACAACTGAAGGTGATTTTTACTGCATGTAAATTATACCTAAAAATAAAACCTAATTTAAGAAAAAATCAGGCTGGGTGCAGTGGCTCACGCCTGTAATCCCAACACTTTGGGAGGCTGAGGCAGGCTAATCACCTGAGGTCGGGAGTTTGAGATCAGTCTGACCAACATGGAGAGACCCCGACTCTACTAAAAATATGAAATTAGCCAGGCATGGTGGTATGTGCCTATAATCCCAGCTACTAGAGAGGCTGAGGCAGGAGAATCACTTGAATCTGAGAGGTGGAGGTTGTAGTGAGCTGAGATCACACCATTGCACTATAGCCTGGACAACAAGAGTGAAACTCTAAATAAATAAGCTTTGGAGAAAGACTTCCTGAGTTCTAATCCTGACTTCACCATGTACTAACTATGAATTTGAGCAGATTCTTAACCTCTGTATATTTCAGTTTATTAACCTATAAAATGAAAATGATAATAGTTTTTCTCTCATGGGGTCATGAGAATTGGCATGAGTAATGTTTATAAAGGGTTTAGTATAAGATGTGGCACACCGTATAAGCTCGGTAAGTGTTGGCTATTCCATTTTTACCATTATTTGAAAGAATAAAGTATCTAGCTTAAACTGGTAGTTTTCAATAGCAAGGGCAGACCTTAAACCTAAAACTTTGGATTCCATGCTGACAGCACATCTAATTCAGCAATTTTGAGAATAAACAGATATTTATGATAGATTATTAAAAATCAGTGATAATCCAACAGGAAACTTGAAATACAGTAGTCAAGACCTGTTTTTTGAAGGAGAGATTAGCCTGACATACAATCTGGATGAGTGGAGGGCCCAGGATAGACTTGGGCAAGCCCTCCATGGCAGGGAGCTGGTATCCTCCTGCCTTCTGTGATTTCTATTCAATCTCCCTGCTCCTCCTAAATACTAGCTGAGTCCACTTCTTTGGGGAAAAAGCCTCAGGCACCAGCCAGGACAGGCAGCTTCCCTGAGCCCCAGCTGAGTGCTCAGCTTCTAGATAGAAACGATAATGGGCGTGTCTCAGGATACAAACCTCAACGAAATGGGTCCCAGCCATGAATCAGATTCCACTCAGGATGGAAAGATTCCACTCTTTCTTGGCACCCAAGAAAGACGGCTGGTACCACACTTCATCAATTCTAACAGATACGTTTTAATCTTTAAAACTGGGATGTATCTTTTACTCAATGCATGTCATTGTTAAATTGGAATTTTTTTCCCTTAATGATGTATAAAATAATGTTGCACCTCAGAATTGAGGCATCTTAGAGTCTATGAAATACAGCTGCTAACACAGTCCTGGGAGCCAGACCCTACCCATCCTTAGACCCTCAATCATTTTCACAATTAATCTCTTCCCTTCCCACTAAAATATAAGTTCCATGAAGACAGAATCTTTATCTGTGGGACTTTGGGCAAATTACTGAACTTTTATGAGCCTCAGTTTTCTCATCTGTAAAATAAGCATAACAGTACCTGCTTCACAGTACAGTGAGAATAAGGGAGACAATGGATGTAAAGTGAATAGCACAGGGCCCTGTCAATGATAAGCCTTCAACTAATGCTACAAAATGAGGCCCAATCCAGATGACTGACCCCTCCCCTCAGGGCCTACAAGCCAGGGAGTCCCAAGAGGCCAGCCTGGGCAGTCCCTGTGACCCACTGTTGACTCTGACCTACACGTTCTATTTGGTTCTGTTAATTCAACAAATTATAATCCCAGGGGTAACAGAGGCTTTGAAGCCCCCATCAGTGTTGTGTTTACACACAACACACAGCTCACCTCAGTGACCTCTCCAAGTCCATGAGAGCTTGCTGAAAAATCAGCCAGAGAATCTGTGACAAATTACTTCATGTGGCAATGATGACCAAGCAGACACATTCTGCCAGCTGCCCCTCACCCCCAACCCTCGCTAGCCCCGTTGTCTCTCTCCCAAAGAGTAAACAGAGCTTGAGTGCTTCTAGTGCAGAGGAGCCTGGGTGTTCCTCTAATCAGCAGAGGACAGGAAGACCTCGCTGACACTCTGACTGAGACCCAGAGGCAAGCCACACTGGTAGTGGGGCCTCTTATTCTGGGAAATAGACTGTAACCCGGTCATTTCTCACTATCTAACTTCGCCAATATCTTTAGGGAGACATCTTCACCCTCCCAAATCACAGAACAGTCTGTGGTCACCATTCAAAGTGCTCAGCCTTGTTCAATGAGTCATAAGGGGCAGTACTTGAGCTATTCAAACTATTTTACTCTCTACTAGATGAACCTTTTTTTTTTCGATGAAGTCTCACTCTGTCGCCTAGGCTGGAGTGCAATGCGTGATTTCAGCTCACTGCAACCTCTGCCTCTCAGGTTGAAGTGATTATCCTGCCTCAGCCTCCCACGTAGCTGAAATTACAGGCCTGCGCACCCATGCCCGGCCTCTAGATGCACCTTTAGAGAATGTTTCTACAGCGCTGCATTTTGTACCTGTCTCAGCAGAGCAATGGGGTGTGAGTTACAGAAATGGCTACTGTCAGGGCTCCTGTAGTCCACACACCTCCAGGCCTCTGGAGGACGGTGTGAGCAGCCTCTCAGAATGCCAGCCTCCTTAGTCCTTGAGCAAGTGCAGGCCAGAAAGGGCAGCTTCTGAAGAGCTGCACAAGAGGCCAATGTGGTAATGAGAACTGGGAATACTTTATTCATATACCTTTAAAGCATAAAACTGGATCCATTATTATAATCTATTTTACTTTGTTAATAAAAGGGATTTTAGCTGCTGAAAATAGAAAAATTTCAAATGTGGCAACCCAGGGTTTGAATGCTGGCTGTGGAACTTACTAGCACAGACAAATGACTTCATCTTTTGATCCATTGTTTTCTTATCAACAGGGCTGCTACAAGGATTAAATAACATAAAATACACAAAAACACCTGGTATCAAGTTTAGCACACAACAAGCATCGATAAACAGCAATAATTTTTGTTGTAATTAATTCATTTTAGTGCATTTTTATGGGAGGACCAGTACTATTTCCTGGTAGTACCAAAGATGCTACTTCATACGTACTTTAGGGATTATTTCTACAGTGCCTCATTTAAAATTTAATCCAAATTATTTCTACTTGGCACCCCCAGTAAAGGCATTATACTAAAGAAAACATAATTTTATCTGCCACAATGAAAATGTGCTAAATGAAAGACTGTCATATAAAACCTATATTATATTTTTTCTTGATCGAAAATCTACCATTTTAACCATTTTAAAGTACAGATGGGGCTATGTCCCGATAAATCCATTGTAAACTGAAAATATCTTAAGTCAAAAATGCATTTAATTCTCTGATAAACCTACCGCAAAGTTGAAAAATCCTAGGTTGACTATCTTAAGTCGGGGACTATCTGTATATGAATCAGCGGTATTTAGTATATTCACAATAGTGTACAACCATCATCCCTATCTAATTCCTGAACATTTCATCACCCTGAAAAGAAAATCTGTACCTATTAAAAAGTCACTCCATATTCTTCCCTTTCCCCCAGCCCTTGGCAACCAGGAATCTGGCTTCCGTTTGTGTAGATTTGCCTATTCTGGACACTTCATATAAATGGGATCATAAAATATGTAGCCTTTTGCATCTGGTTCTTTCATTTAGGATAATGGTTTCAAGGTTCATCCATGTTGTAGCATGCATCAGTACTTTACTGATTTTTGTGGTTGAATAATATTCCATCAAATGGATATCCACTTTGTTTATCCATTCATCAGCTGATGGACATTTGGGTTGCTGCTGCTTTTTGGCTATTATAAATAATGTTGCAAGGAGCATTGGTATGCATGTTTTTTGTGGAAACATGTTTTCAGTTCTCTCAGGTATATACCTAAGAGTGGAATTGCTGGGTCATACAGTTATTCTCTGTTTCACATTTTGAGGAAATGCTAGACTGTTTTCTTTTTTTTTTCATATAATTTAAAAAGTCAGAACTCTTGAGTCAGCTAGACTGTTTTCTAAAGCAGCTGCACCATTTTACATTCCCACCAGCAATGTATGAGGGTTCCAATTTCTCCATATATCTGTGAACACTCATTTTCCATTTTTTAATTGACATTGCATTCTATTTAAAGTAGAAAAACAGGTAGTAAACCCTCACACTACTCCTGTTTCCTCTCTAGCACCTCTCTAGTGGCTTCTTGGCAGTGTGAATCCCAGCAAGTTATTGATCCTGTCCATGTCATAAGGCTCTCTTCTGTGAAATAAGAGTAATCACAATAACTCCTACTTCAGAAAGGTGCCAAGAGGACCTAATATGATAATTTAGAGAAAGCTTTCACAGATACTAGGTACTCAAGAAATGTTTATTTCCTTTATTTTTTCACTTAAGAATATACCAGGCATTTTGCAAGCTCAAAAAACTTACTCTCCTGAGTTAGAATGTTAAGGCAGATAATCTTATAATAATGAACTCTAGAATAAAAGGTTAAATAAATGTGCAGTGCCAACTAAGCATTAGCAAGATTCCTTAATCATTAGCCAAAGTTCAGTCTTTAGCCAAAACAAAGGTATCAAACTAAGCATTGGTTTGGACATAACAGGATGTATAGGAAGCAACTGGCAATCTCCAATGGGCACACTTAGCTAAAAAAAAACCAAATCACTGTGAGTTCTGTTCATTAATCCTTCCCCCATCTTCCCACCCCAAATACAAACACACTTTAGACAATGTCTAAGCTATAACATGCAAAAGGCTCACTTATAAACCTGGGCTGGGTTTTACAGTCACCATATATAGTGGCTGAATTGTGTCCCCTAGAAAGTTATGTTCAAGTCCTAACACTTGGTCCCTGTGAATGTTATGTAACTGAGTTAGGATGAGGCTATACTAAATCCAATTATTGGTTCCTTTTAAGGAGACACACAGAGGTGTACACACACAGAGGAAAGATGGCCATGCCATGCAAAGGAGAAGGCAGAGATTGGAGTGGCGCAGCCAACAAATGCCAAGGATCTCCTACAACCACCAGAAGCGAGGAAGGCTTCCTTGGAGACTCTGGAGAGAGCACAGGCCTGCTGACACCTCGATTTTGGACTTCTAGCCTCCAGAACTGTCAGAGAATGAATTTTCATTTTTTTAAGCCATCCAGTCTGTGATAATTTGTTATGGCAGCCCTAGGAAACTAATAGACCATGTGACTTTTTTGCTCAAAACTAGCCACACTACCTGGTTGAGATTTCAGGAGTGTACCTCCTCTAGCCTAAAGGCTAAAGATACCACAGACAGTAGAGTATTTCTTGGTAGTCTCAAGCCTTTTATTTTGTCTGCCTTCACTATCTTGAAACCTGGTGCTGCACTGGTGCTGTAACTCTCATAAAGTCTCACTGCCACTGAGTGGATGCTGGTGGATTACAATGAGGAATCAGTTGGCTCAGTGGTTAGAACACGATGTTGGCGAGGTCAAGACCCTGGGTCCACTCCCATTCTGAACACACTTGGCCCCTGGCCAGCATCTCACAAATTCAGCAGTTCAGAGAGAAGGGAGGTCAGGGCAAACCCAATGCTAGGCCTGGAAAAACAACTTAGAGCTATGTTCTCTTCTCAGGTGTATCACAATAAGATGTAAATCCCAAATGCCAATAAAAAAGAAGTAAAAAGGGCTTGGAAATTATATTAAAGCAAGAGGATAATAAAGCTGATACTGAATTGTTATATTAGTGTCTATGGAAAGGTTATATTTTCTAGGTTGTCTAAGTATCACGCAATAGGCCATGTTGCTTCAAACCATTTGGCATGACTGTAGCTAATCACTTGTTAAGTGTCTGTTCTCCCTTCTACAAGGCTGCGGCTGAGTCTTCATGCATTGTGCTATATTCCCAGGATCTAGTCACAAGTATTGCCCATTGCCAAGTGAATGAATGAATGCATGGAAGGGAGGGAGGGTGGGCAGGCTCCTTGCTCTGGTCCAAGGGTTCCTGTGCCTTGGGCAATGATGAACAACAGGGCATACTCACTATCAAAGAGAATGATCCTGCCGTCGCCACCACACGGTTGGGTGTGATCCCCGAAGCAGACGCTGTTGCATTCGGTACTGGCCGCCTCCCCATACTTCCAGTAATCAGGATTGTTTCCACAGAAGCAAGCATAGCCTGACTCCATCCCAGCAAACTGCCACAACAGAGAAGCAGCACACGGTAAGCATTATTAGGGACAGCAGATGGTGTGAAGAAGCCTGGCAGGGTGGGCTTCCAGCAGTCAGCTTCATCTTCCCAGGGACCCTTCCCTTGGGGCCTCCCGCTTCTTCCACTCTTGCAACACTTAATTCCAAGCTGACCAATAAGTACATAACCACCAATGTATTTCCCTGTCAGCAAGCATCCCTTTTTAATGTTTGTGTTTCTACTGCACTTAAGTAAGTTTTAAGAGGGAGAAAATCTTATAAACTTCAAACATGAGTAACAGCTAAACATTTTATTGACTGTTTACTATGTGCCAGGTAGTGAGTGCTTTATGGCTAACCCTCAAGGCCCCATTTTACAATTTGGTTTTTATATTACTACACAGCATTTTGGTATATAGTTCTGTACATTTTAACACTTGCATAGATTTGTGCAACCACAGCCAGGCATGGTGGCTTATGCCCATAATCCCAGCACTGTGGGAGTGCGAAGCAGACGGATCACTTGAGGTCAGGAGCTAAGAGACCAGTCTGGCCAACAAGGTGAAACCCCGTCTCTACTAAAAATATAAAATATAAAAATTAGCTGGGCATGGTGGCGGGCACTTGTAATCCCAGCTACTCGGGAGGCTAAGGCAGAATTGCTTGAACCCGGGAGGTGGATGTTGCAGTGAGCCGAGATTGCGCCATTGCATGCTACCTGGGCAACAGAGTGAGACTGTCTCAAAGAAAAAAAAAAAAAAGATTTGTGCAACCACCAGTACAATCAGGGATTCAGAATAGCTGCATTAACCCGATAATTTTCTTTGCACTATTGCTTTATAGACCCCTTCCCCCAGAATCCCTGGTAGCCACCGAACCATCTTCCATTATCATAGTTTTGTCTTTTCAAGAATGTCATATATATGGAATCATACAGTATGTAATCTTTTTAAGACTGGCTTCTTTCAGTCAGCATAATGTCTTTGAGGTTCATCCAAACTGGTGTTTGTATCAATAGTTTACTCCTTCTTATTGCTAAGCAGAGTTCATTGTATGGATGTATCACAGCTTGTTTATCTGTTGGGCTGTTTCTAGTTATTCATGATTATGAATAGAACTGCTATAAGCATTTGTGTAGAGATTTTTATGTGAATATAAGTTTTCATTTCTCTAGGGTAATAACTAGGAATGGAATTGCTAGGTCATATGGTAGATGTATATTTAACTTTATAAAAAAGTGCCAAACTTTTCCAGAATGACTGTAGACAGAATGATTTTAGATCCGCACCAAAAATATATTAAAGTCCCACTTGCTCTGTATCCTTGTTAGCACTTATTTTAGCCATTCTAATAGGTTTGTAGTAGTATCTCATTGCAGTTTTAATTAGCATTACCTTAATGGCTAATGATGTTGACTATGTTTTCTTTTTCTTTTTTTTTTTTTTTTTTAGATGGAGTCTCACTGTGTCACCCAGGCTGGAGTGCAGAGGTATGATGTTGGCTCACTGCAACCTCCGCCTCCCAAGATCACCCGATTGACCCGCCTCAGCCTCCCGAGTAAGTGGGACTACAGGTGCACTACCACGCCCAGCTAATTTTTGTATTTTTAGTAGAGACAAGGTTTTGCCATGTTGGCCAGGCTGGTCTTAAACTCCTGACCTCAAGTGACCCTCCTGCCTT
>CAUYLG010002717.1:0-49446 GCA_963573385.1 Cacajao melanocephalus
GGAAGGAAGGGAGGGGAGGAAGGGTGGGAAAGGGAGGAAGGAAGGGAAGGGAAGGAAGAGAGGGAAGGGAGGAAGGGAAGGAAGGGAAGGAAGAGAGGGAAGGGAGGAAGGGAAGGAAGGGAAGGAAGAGAGGGAAGGGAGGAAGGGAAGGAAGGAAGGGAAAAAAGGAAGGGAAGAAGGGAAAGAGAAGGAAGGGAAAGAAAGAAGGGAGGAAGGAAGGGAAGAAAGGGGAGAAAGGGGAGGAAGGGCAGGAAGGGAAAGGGAAGGATGAAGGAGTTATTTTGAGATATAGTGATATAAATTAGAAGAAACAGCCGCTTGTACAGAGTGAGGTTCCAGAATGGGAAGAGTACTCCTTATGAAGTTTCAACTGTAACTGAAATTTTAAAAGAAGCATTTTGGGAACCATTTTTTTCTCCCTGACCATGTTTTATTCTCTGCTTTTCCAGAAATCATGTCATTGTACACAAATAAGAAAAACGAACTTTTTTTTAAAAAAAGCTATATTGTTCTGAACTTTGACAACTTTTTTTTTTTTGAGACAGAGTCTCACTGTTTTCCAGGCTGGAGTGCAGTGGAGTGATCTTGCCTTACTGCATTCTCTGCCTCCCAGGTTCAAGTGATTCTCCTGCCTCAGCCTCTCTAGTAGGTGGGATCACAGGCACATGCCACATGCCACAACATCTGGCTAATTTTTGTATTTTTAGTAGAGATGGGGTTTCACCATGTTGGCCAGACCGGTCTCGAACTCCTGACCTCATGTGATCCACCCGCCTCAGCCTCCCAAAATGCTGGGATTACAGATGTGAGCCACCACGCCTAGCCAACGTTAAAACTTTCTAAAGAGAAGCAAAGAAAAATATTTCAGAGTGAATCTTCTTTGGAAATTATAGACTTTGTTGCTTTTCTTTAGTTCTTTCTTAATCTTACTAGTTTGATTTTGTGGTTTTATTTTTAACCCTGCTTTGTTCTGTTTTCTTCCTAATAAGAACCAAGATAGCAACCTTTCCATATTTTGTGTTTCTTTAAAAAACTACAACATGAAACAGAAATTTAGAAAAGCTGAAGTTTATTTCTTTTTGCACCTGAAAATTGAAGGCGATAATAGAATAATCTTGGTTATAGCAGCTGTTTTTAGAACTTCCCTTTCTTTTAGGCTTAGATAAATTCCCTGATGTTTTCCATATGTGAAAGTAAACAGGTTTAAAGAGAACTGGAGGCAAAGAAAAAGACCAAGAAAGGTCCTCATATGGAAGCTTCTGCCCTGAACTGGATACATTTTAGAGTCTACTCAAAGAAGGAACAGAATGCAAAGCTGACAAACTCCTTCACCAAGGAAACCTGATTGCAGAGGCAGACAATTTAAAGGAATTCTTATTACTTGCATATAATAAGAATTGGAGAAGATACAAATAAAACTGATATTAATATTCATGTTGTCCTTAGAATGACATTGAATTTTCTAGCCAGTTTGTGAAATTGGAGTTTATCTCAAACAGATAAGCTTATCAAATTCCAGGCTGCGAAAAAAAAATCTGTCATCAAAACCCTTTCTCCAAATGTAAATTTACTTTAGGAAAAGGAGGGCTGGCGTTTTACACGCTGGAAGATGAGTGTTTGAATGATACGCTTAGATAAACATCATAAGAATTATTTTAAATTGTTTTGGAAAATAAACTATGTCATCAGTTTAAAAAAAAAAAGCCACTTATATCCCACAGTTATCTTTTTGGAATTTGAGTCAATGAATTCCTTTAGTATTCAGAATTTTTAGTAAAACAGATAAATGTTAAATATTCCTCTATAATGTGCATAATTTATATGCTTTAGCTATAGTGACTTGATAGTGCTTACACATAAAACATTTTTAAATTCTGTTATGTGAAATATTATTTGAGCTAAAATACCCAAGCTAGTGTTTTTATTGCCTTTTTGTTTTGTTGGAAACTCAAAGAATTAAGTGTTTTGTGTAAAAATATTTGTTAAGAAAGAAAGCCTGAACAATCTGTGATAGCATGCTATTTAACATGAAAAATGGAATCTCTTTTGTATAGTGTAGGTTACCTGATGCATCTATAATGAAGATAGCCTGACAGAGTGTGGTCAGGAGGCTTGCCAGTCTGCCTTGCAGAGTGGCTGTGGGCATGCATCTTAACCATTCTGTGTCTTGAATACCATGAATGTTTGGTCTAGATCATTTCATTTTCAGTTCTAAAATTATCTGGTAATTAACTGAAAAATCTGATTATTTAGAAATCATGGCAAGTTGTTGATATTCCTGAATCTAAAATAATTAATATATGTTTGGAGAAATTTCTGAAACTTTACCGTGGGGCGGATGAATTGTGTTAAATGTGGCTTACTTGCATTCTCTCTATGGTGGAGGTGAGATTTAAATAGTTTAGATTTAGGACAAATGTTGAGTTCTGACTCTGAAAGACTCATGTAATAATAGTATTGTCAGATGTTGTGTATAAAACAAACAGCATGACAATGAAGGTGACGTGGCTCATCCATTGGTGATCTTGGTCATGATGATGTAGGTATGTGCTCTTACTGTATGCCAGGGACTATCTGAAGGACTTCACAAACATGGGATTATTTAATCTTCTCAACATTGGGAAACATAGGTAGTTGTACCCCTACTTATCTAGTGAGGAAACGATACAGTTTAGAGTTCATTTCAATTCTTAATTGTCTTTAAGCTGATATATTCCATAATTTAGTTATAGTAGTATATATAGAAAAAAAGAGGCTTTGGGTTTCTAGTTCCATGTGCGAGAAACTTGGAAGTCACTATCCTATCCTAAGAGGTGTGGTGAAACTTTCAACCATAACTCTTAGATGTGTAAGAGAAGTGAAGTCACAGGGAAAAATGTGCTTAAAACTGGAGAAACAGACAGGTGGACACAGAGAATCACAGCATGTGGAGGAGAAACCTCATCAGAAACTAGTGCCAGGGTAGGAAATCCTGAACTGTAATTGCAGAACTGACAGAGGCTAGATGTAGACATGTCTGAGAGTTAAAAACTCCAGGGGGACCCAGTCATGAAGTTTCTGTGTTTTACCTCTGGGAGCTCAACCAGGTGCTCACAGGAAATATCAGAGAAAAAATCCCCTTGTGCTTTGGGCAGGGGGAGAAAAAAGGAAGTATTTTGAAATATACCAGAGCACTTAGTTCTTAGCAAGGTCTACCCTCAGGAGAACCTATTTAAGCAGAACTTAACCTTTGGTTTATCAGAGTTTAACTGACCTGGAGGAAGGGAAGTACCCATCCAGTTCTAGCCATCCTGTACCACCAAAGGGTGGAGGAAAAAACTGAGAAACACTTGTGAAGGTCACAGTCTAAAGGTACAGGCTCACTAAAAGATGGAGGTCTAATTATAGGACCAATGAATGCTTCTTCTTCCTCTTTATCTTCCATCGTATTATTATGAAAGACCTATTTATGGCAGTCATTTTTATTCAGTACATCCTGTCTACCCAGAACAAAATTACCAGGCATACTGAAAGACAATACAGTTTGAAGAGACAAAGCCAAGCATAAAAACCAGGCAGAACAGGGATGTTGAAATTATTAGGGTATTTAAAACAACTATGATTAATATGCTAAGGGCTGGAATGGATAAAATAGCATGCAAGAGCAAATGGGCAATGTAAGCAGAGAGATGAAAATTCTAAGGAAGAACCAAAAAGCACTGTAACCGAATTGGAAAATGCCTTTGGGCTTCTTAGTAGACACAGCTGAGGAGAGAATCTCTGAGCTTGAGGATATCTCAATATAAACCTCCAAAACTAAAAAGCAAAGAGAACAAAGACGAGAAAAACAATATAATATCTAAGAACTGTGGGATAGCTACAAAAGGTGTAACATATACTTAATAAGAATACCAGAAGGAGAAGAAAGAAAGAAAGAAACAGAAGAAATATTTAAAATAATTATGATGGAGAATTTTCTCCAAATTGATATCAGATACCAAACCACAGATTCAGGAAACTCAGAAAACATTAAGCAAGATAAATCACACAAAAAATTGCCCTGAGGCATATGGAGAAACTGCAGAAATTGTAGTTTGAAATGTTCAAACTGCAAAAGATCAAAGATAAAAAAAATCCTGAAAGACACTAGAGTGGGGGAAAAAAACCTTACCTATAGGGGAACAAAAGTAAGAATTACATTGGACTTCTCTTCAGACATCATGCAAGCAAGGAGAGAGTGAAATATTTAAAGCTGTAAGAAAAAATAACTATCAACATATATTCCTGTATCCTGTAAAATTATCCTTCAAAAGTGAAGGAGAGATAAAGACTTTTCTCAGACAAACAGAAATAGAGGGAATTTGTTGCCAGCAGACCTGCCTTGCAAGAAATGTTAAAAGAAGTTCTTTAGAGAGGTAAAAAACAATATAGGTCAGAAACTTGGATCTACATAGAGAAAGGAAGAACAACAAAGACAGAATAAGAAAAGGCAAAATAGAGTTCAAGACCAGTCTGGGCAACATAGTGAGACTTCGTCTCTACAAAACATTAAAAAATTTGCCAGACATGGTGGTGCATGCTGTAGTCCCAGCTACTTGGGAGGCTAAGGTGGGAGGATCGCTTGAGTCCAGGAGGTAGAGGCTGCAGTCAGCCATGAATGTGCCATTGCATTCCAGCCTAGGCAACAGAGTGAGACCCTGTTTAAAGAAAAAAAGGTAAAATAAAAACTTATTTTTCTTATTAATTGATCTAACAGAAAATAGTTCGTTCAAAATAACAATGGCAACAATGTATTTGATTATATACGCTTATGTATAGATCCTATGTGTGTATACGTGATATATACACATAATACATATATATATATATATACAGTATACATATACACAATCATGCACTACATGATGATGTTTTAGTCAATGACAGACCACATAGACAACTGTGGTCCCATAAGATTATAATAGTGTATTTTTATTGTACTTTTTCTGCTTAGATACGTTTAAATACACAAATACTTACCATTGTGTTTGAATTATCTACAGTACTCAATACACCAACGTGCTATACTTACTGCTTTGTAGCATAAGAACCATAGGCTACACCATACATGACATGTTGAGTAGGCTAGACCATCTAGGTTTGTGTAAGTACACAACGTGGTGTTTGCACAATGACAAAATTACCTAATGACACATTTCTTAGAATGTAGCCTTGTCATTAAGCAACACATGACTATGACTATACATATACATTTATATATGTTATCTTTAAGTGAAATGAGTGACAGCAATGTTACAAGAGACAGGAAGGAATTATTAGGATTATTTTGTTTTTCTATGGTATTCACACTATCAGGGAAGTGGTAGTGTTATTTGAAAGTGGGCTTGGATTAGCTATAAATATATATTGCAAACTCTAGGGCAATCACTAAAAGTTTTTTGAAAAAGAAATATAATTGATATGCTAAGAAAGGAGAGAAAACAGCTGGGTGCCATGGCTCATTCCATGGCTAATGCCTGTAATCTCAACACTTCCAGAAGGCAAAACGGGAGGATTGCTTGAGTCCAGGAGTTCAAGACAAGCCTGGGCAATATGGCAAAATCCTATTTCTACCAAAAAATACAAAAAAATTAACTTGGCATGGTGGTGCACACCTGTAGTCCCAGACCCGGGAGGCTGAGTCAGTTAGCCAAAATTGAGCCACTACACTCTAGCTTGGGCAACAGAGTAAGACCTTGTCTCAAAAAAAAAAAAAAAAAAAAAAAAGATGGAATCATATAAAATGCTCAGTTGAAATCACAAAAGCCAGAAAAAAGAGTGAACGATATTAATCCAACTACGTCAACAATCACTGTGAACATAAATGATCAAAAATAATAATTAGAGATTGTCAGAGTGCATAAAAAAATGACTCAACTATATGGTGTCAATAAAACCACTTAAAAGACATATATATGTGTGTGTGTGTGTGTGTGTGTGTGTATATATGATGCTAATACTAGTCAAAAGAAAACAGGAGTAGCTATATTAATTTTAGACAGAAGACATCACAGCAAGTAAAGTTATCAGTGTGAAAAAGGGGCATTACATAATGATAAAAGGGACAGTTCTCCAAGAAGGCATAACAGTTCTTTTTTTTCTGAGATGGAGTTTCACTCCAGTTGCCCAGACTGGAGTGCAATGGGTAACCTCAGCTCGCTGCAACTTCCACCTCCCAGGTTCAAGTGATTCTCCTGCTTCAACTTCCTAAGTAGCTGGTATTACAGGTGCCCACCAGTGCACCTGGCTAATTTTTTGTATTTTTAGTAGAGATGGGTTTTAACCATGTTGGCCAGGCTGGTCTCAAACTCCTAACCTCAGGTGATCCACACACCTCGGCCTCCAAAAGTGCTGGGATAACAGGCGTGAGCCACTGTGCCCGGCCCATCACAATTCTTAATGTCTATGCACCTACCAACAGAACAGCAAACTACGGGAAGGATAAACTGATAGAACTGCAAGGAGAAATAGATGAATCCACCATTACAGTTGAAGACTCCAACACCCTCTGTCAGAAATAGACAGATGCAGAGGCAGAAAATCAGTAAAGACATAGTTGAATTCAACGCCATCAATCAGCTGGGTATAATTGACATCTATAGACAACTTCATCCAACAATAGCAGAATACACATTCTAACCAAGGTCACACAGAACATTCACCAAAATAGACCACATTCTGAGCCATAAAATACACCTTAACAAATTAAAAAAAAATTGATAAAGGAATGTCATTACCTATAGACCAAGTGAGATTTCTTGTTCCTAGCTTTATCTCCAGGTCTTTACCAGGAGGAAACTCCACTCCACGTTATAGTTATGTGAAGTGTGTTAATAATAGCTGTGGCTCCGTGTTCTTTCTGGACAACCCTTGAGACTTTCATAATGGGAAGTGTAGGAAACTCCAACTCTTATTCCTGCATTTTTCTCATCAAACTCTTCCCTAGAATTAACACAGTTCTTTTGCTGCCCTGCAGTTTTTCTCAGCCCATTGCCTCTGCTCTAAGATGGGAGACTTCTTATTTATATGTTACATGGATGCCTGGTTGTAATATTAATTTTCAGTGACTCTAAACACTGCCTGACATGCTTCCTTATAGAGCAGCCTATGGCACCAGAGTAACATCTGCTTGAAGATAGCCCTTTCATTCACACATAGGTTTAATTATGTTTGGGGGGGGGGTTGATTAATGATTTGTTCACAGCATTAGGACACCTCTAAAAATGCAATGTTGCCAGGCACAGTGGTGCATACCTGTAGTCCCAGCTACTCAGGAGATTGAGGTGGGAAGATTGCTTGAGCCCAGCAGTTCAAGACCAGCCTGGGCAACATGGCAAGACCCTGTCTCTAGATAAAATGAATTTTTAGAAATTCAGGGTATGGAGCAGAAGATGAATTATACAAAATCCTCTTATAGGATGTCAGACTCTGCTCTAGCCTGGTGGTAAGACATGTATAGGATATGTTATATGTGCACAGAATACTTAAAAATTAGTGCATGTGAAATACAGTTAATTTCGTTGTCATACATGTACCAGAAAAATTGTATAGACACTGAATTTTATGAATAAATTTATTTTAAAATTATATAAGAAAATACATGTTTTAAGCCCAAAAGTCTCTTTGTAATGCAAAGAATGAATATTTAATTTTCTATATTTTTTAAAAGAATCAGATATGTTCTATATCAGGCTCTCTTAAAGTGAGGTAAATAATAATGTTCGTGCATATAATGTGAGATATACTAAAGGATACAAAATGTTCAAATGAAAATATACATTCTTAGATCAATGTCATATTTTAATTTGCTGTTCATTTAAGTTGTACTAACTAAAAAAATTCATGATAGCACAAACTCTATATAATCTTCAAAAATCTTAAATTTATAACACATTCAAAATATGCCAAGATCAGAGTTCAACTTATTCAAAGTTTAACAATTCAAATTTATTGCTAAGTTATTGAGTTAAATGATATGCTATTACATGGCTTCAATTTGTTCTGAATTGAAATAAAGAAAAGAAAGTAACTCTTAGAAAATTGCAAGAAAATTGAAGCTAGTTTTTGAGTCTGGTTTTGTTTTAAAATCAATGGCAGTGGTTCTCAAACTTCAGCATGTATCAGAATCACCTGGTTAGAATGCAGATTGCCTTGCCCTGAGATGTTCTGATCAGTAGCGAAGGTATAGAGCTGCCTACCCTCCCTCCCTCCTTCTCTTCCTTCCTTCCTTTTTTTCTTCCTTCCTTCCTTCCTCCTTTTTCCTTTCCTTTCCTGTCCTGTCCTGTCTTTTCCTTTCCTTTCCTTCCTTTTTTTTTTGGAGCCCAGGCAGAGTGCAAGTGGTACAATCTCAGCTCACTGCAACCTCCATCTCCTGTCTCAAGTGATCCACCCACCTCAGCCCCTCAAGTAGTTGGGAGTACAGGTGCACGCCACCACACCTGGCTAATTTTTGTATTTTTAGTAGAGACGTGGTTTCACCATGCCCAGGCTGGTCTTGAACTCCTGAGCTCAAGTGATCACCTGCCTTGGCCTCCCAAAGTTCTAGGATCACAGGCATTAGCCACCATGCCCAGCCTGAGCCTTTAACATTAATTTCTAACAACTTATCAGGTGCTGCCAATGCTGCTGTTACCTGGATCACACTTTGGGAACCACTTCTCTGCTCTACAGCAATAATGCACTCATTTTCTTCTATTCGTGCCATTGATGACTTGGTGTCATTGCTGGCTTTCTTTGTTTTAAATCTTCCTGCTTCTAAAAAGCAGCTACTTCTTGTTAGTATTTAAGGCAAGGAAGTCAGTGCTAATGACCTCCATCATTTTCAGTTACCCTTTTGATTCTGAAATGGTGATGAGGTAACCCTGCTCACCACCAAGGTCCCTGTACACCAGTGCCTGTAACTATGGAAACACCATGTTTGGTACCCCACTAACGTTAGGTGGATGACTATTTAATATATCATAATGTTTGGTTCTGTTTGCCTGTTTTTCAACTTGATTACCTTGCTATCAAAATAAACATTGATAGCAATGTTTATTTTTCAAAGTATTTGTTTGCATTCATGCTTAATGTTCGTAGCTGGTCCATAATACTTACTTTGGCCAATGAACATGGAAACATTTACTGGATTCATCATGAGTAACTAATAAATTAATGTAGGCGAAAGGAGTAGTTAATTAGCTCTAATCTTCACAGTAAGGATCATTAGTGTTTAATGAGAATGAATAATTTCATAAGACCTGGAAATATATTGCCCCAAGCCAAATAGTTTATAACTGTAGAATTGCAAATTGCTATTTGAAATTAATGAGTGACATTTTCACGTATTGTTAGATGATCTATAATATTTTTGTGTTATACCTCTAGGTCCAATAGGGTGTATACGAGGGTCATATAATTTCATTGTAAATTATTGCAATTAAACAGACTTGAGATTCTGTCTTAATGTGAAACACTACCCCTGTTTTCCTGGCTAACTTCCACTTCAGTTTAAATACTGATTTGCAGAGATGCTTTCTCTGATACCCTTTCTCTAGCCCTCCCTCATTCTCTCTCATGGTGCCTGACTCTTAAACTTTCAGAACAATTACTGCAATGTGTAGACATACATTTACTGTATGTTTTTATGTGGTTAATGTTTTCCTCACTATTTATTACTCATGCCCATGAAGGACAAAAAGTAATGATTTGATGAATGAAAACTGTAAGTGTAAAGGACACTAGATACCCCAAAGTCTTGTTTTCTCTCCTAGCTATAAATATATCAAGGATTCACTGGATGCATCAGGTCTAATCAACTGAAAAATTTCAATAACCAATATTGAAGTATGGTACTCTTAAAAGCCCTAGGCTGCATTACTGAATATTACCTTAGACTTTAGCCTGAAAAAAAGTGCTTCTATGAAACCAAATACTTATCCAGTTAACATCATTTATCTTTGATTGTGGTATTGAATAAGATCAGTGATGACTGTTTTCCCCTCTTAGCTGCCATTCTTATGAACAGAGTGGTAAAACTTAAATTCTAATGTCACCTTAACTGTGACATTGGATCAAGGATCCAGTGGATCAAGGACCAAAATTGTTATCTGTTCTTTTTGAGAGCAGTCGACACTGCCCTGTGTGATTCTTTCATGGTGTCCTGTGTTTTAGCAGAGTACTTCCTGATGACGCTTTATTTTAAGAGTAGGAACTTTTACAAACTGTACTTAGGCTAAATCCCTACTGAGTCAGCAAAAATGGCCTCTTATTCTAGGTTGAAAACATCACCATTTTAATAGGGCACAGTCACATGACAAAATGTGGACATCAGTATTCTATTGTGACCGATAATCCCCACACCCTCAGGGTATTCATGGGTATTGATGTCCACATTACGTCCTTTGGGAGGCTGAGGCAGTAGAATTACTCGAACCTGGAAGTTCGAGACCAGCCTAGGTGATATAGCAAGACCTTGTGTCTGAAAAAAAAAAACTGGGTATGGGTGCACACGCCTGGGGTCCCAGCTACTTGGGAGGCTGAGGTGGGAGGATCACTTGAGCCCAGGAGGTTAAGGCTGTAGTGAGCCATGTTCACACCACTGCACTTTCCAGTCTAGGTGACAAAGTGAGATCCTGTCTCAGGGGAAAAAAAAAAAAAGAAGTAAAAGGAATTTATTTCAATAGTATGAAAATTAAGTATTTTTTGGACCTAATCACCCATCAAATGCAAGAAAAAAAATGGACTAAATACTTAACACTTGATATATCAAGCAGAAATTGCCAGTTAATATAATGGAATTAAAATTAAGAACACTTTAAATTCATGGTTTAATAGGCACATAAATATATAGTGGCCTAATCTTTAAAGAGTAAAAAAACAAATTAGCCTAGAGTTTATTCTTATAGAAAATAAATACAAAACATAACAAATTAATATCTTTAATGTTTATACTGTGATATACTTAATATACATATATCAAGTACATATGCTAAAATCTTAGTGTATTCATGCTATATTTCAGCAAAATTTGCTAAGCCAAGAATAGTAAATGAAGGGCATCAGGATGTGCCACTTCGAAATATGACATGTTGGCACATTGATTATTCTGAGCTGAAAGCAGTTGAGAAGCAGAAGATGCAGGAAGGGCTCTCTGAACTCCTCTTTCTACTTAAAAGCAGGACATAAATTTCCAGTGAGAAATGTGTCCTCCCTGGAGAGGAGAACATTTTTATCACTGAAGACAGATAATTGATGCTGAGATAAATCTGTATAAACAAATCTTACTAAAATAATCCTTGCTGTTGATTAGTTTCCCCTATGTATTTCCTAGTCACTTTCCCACAATTTACCACCCTAGCCAAACCTCATTTTCCTTTGTCTTGTCACAAATGCACAGTTTATCACTCTTTGTTAAGATAGTATACAAGCTCTCAGGCCTATTCACTTCTTTTGACCTTCATTTCTTTAATACAAAGGCCAAAGGCCCCTATGTGCATGCATATATTAACATCAAATAAAATCTGTTTGCATTTCTCCTGTTTATCTATTTTTGTCAGTTTCATTCTCAGGGCCAACCACAGATCTTAAAATGATACAGGAAAAGTCTCTTCTTCCCTACATAAACATTTTATGGCCAAGACTTCTCTTCTTTTCCTAAAGCCTTGAGAACCCTTGCATGTGGTATGTGTGTGTGTGGGGTAGGTGTGAGTGTGTGTGTGTGTGTGAGACATATATATGTGTATGTGGGTGCATGTGTGTGGTTTGAGACGAAGTCCTGATGATAGTATCTCTAAGCACAGTAAGGGAGAGGAATCTGCTGGGGCCAGTGAAATTACTATAATCTGCTGAGGGATGGAGACCAGACACTCATTCTTCAGACCTAGCTAGTGCCTTTGTCAGCGTCAGTGATCTCTACTCAGGTGGCTTGCTACATCTTGGTTAAGTCCTCATGTTACCCTCTTGAGCACCAGTTCTGCATTTCCCACTATAGGTGAAGCTGGATGTCCTGTTGCTAAATTAAATTCAACATCTTTAGCAGTGAACTCATCATTCCCTGTCCCCTACATCCTATCCTGCTTATTTTGACTGTCAAACCCAGGACCACATTACTGTCTCTAAAAAATGTTAGAATAACCATCTCACTTTTGTCTCCCCACTGCCAACTATGCTACAGTCTGCTGTCAGATTAGCTACCTTTCAAATCATGAATCACATCACATTTGTTCAAAAGCAGCCTGAACATTAGGGTCTTCCACCAAGAGGGAACTACTATGACATTATCAGCACACAACTGAGTCTTCATGGCCAGAATTATGCAGATGGCAGGGTGATCATCTGTAATTTCTAGGGCATTTGAAACAACTTGATGAGCCTCACCACCCGCAAACATCCCACTGGCTTTTGTCTCCCTGTGGTTAAACTAGTCATGATTTAAAAAGAAACAAGCATGTTCTGACTTTTTCAGTGCTTGGTGTTTTTGTTTACTGGTAAGTATTTAAGTTCCATACTGTGTCAATTCAACACACAAACTTATATTTAAGTCTTACATATAGAGTAAAAGAGTTAATAGAAATTCAGCAAATTTTCCTCAAGAATAAACTACAGAAGGGGAAGGAGGCAGACAATGTCAGGCAGCTGTTTTGGAGAGTTCCTTTTCTTTGTGTGATTTAGTCTGACTTTTTCTATTGATCAAATTCACAAAATAATTTTTTAGCTCACTTAACTTTGCCGAGGAATCACAGCTTTAATTGGATTCTGACCAGTCATTAGGAGAAAACATTTTTAGTATTTTTATTTTATTTTAATTAAGTAATTAATTATTTTTAGAGATGGAGTCTTGCCGTGTTGCTCAGGCTCAAACTCCTGGGCTCAAGCAATTCTCCCATCTCACACTCCCAAGAAGTGTCGGGACTATAGTCGGGCACTACCATGCCCGGCTTGGATAAAATTTTAAACACAGTCTGAAGAAGGAAAAAAAAATTCCCGTTATGCTCATACATAGTTTTTGTTTTTTTAACCTCCACTTCCAACCAATCCCCAATTCCATTAATCAATGAAGAGTTAGAATGGAAACATTGAAATACTTTTTTTTCCTAGTGCATGCAAGCCTCACATATCACATATGTTATTTTGAGATTGTATTCATTTGAGATTAATTTAATAAAGAAGAGTTGGGCTTACCTGTTATGGGCCTTACTCATCAAAATACAACCTAAGATTTGGCTTTTTAATCAGACAGCTCTCCTCTCCTATTACTAAATTGTGTTAACTATTGATGCCAACATTAATTATTCAGCATTTGCAAATTCTCAGTTAACAATGAAGGGAGCATCCCACTAATGGATAGCTGTTCTTGGTTTATTTATTTTACTCCATGAATCTATTGCACATAGGAATGGCTATTCATTAAATTTGTTTTCTTTTTTTTTTTTTTAAAATGCATATTTATTTCATCTAAAACTCTTCAGCTTGAATCATCTCTCAGCACAGAGTGAGGCCCTGACTCCATGCCTTGCTGAGCACAGAAGTAACCTTCTGTTACTGAAGTTGCCCTGTGCCTTCTCCAAGTTACAGAGGAGGAAGAGAAGTGGTTGGATCAGGAGCAGGCATCCTATAACAACAGCTTTTGTCTTTTGCAGAAGCTGCCTATGATCAGAAAATCTTTGTTCTAGTTCTAGCTCTGTCTCTAAGTATGCTTGCTTATTTATTTATTTATTATGTTTTTAATAATGTAATAAACACCCTCAAATCCACCATGCAAAACAAAAGTAAGAACTTTGGCAAATAACTTAATCTTAACCGTATGGCTTCCTCTCCATTTTACCTCATTCTTTCCCTGACCTGAAGTTACCCTCATCCTGAATCCTGTGTTCATATCTCTCTCTTTTTTTTTTTTTTGGTCCCATTTAATACAGTTTTAGTGTTTCTATATGCTTCCTTGAAAGTATTTTCTGTTTTAGTTGTGTTTTACATTAGAAGGGCATCAGGCTACCTCTTGACTTATCCTTTCTGTGCTAGTGTGCTATTATTGTTTAAGCCAGTTTAGGGTGGGTTTTTCTGCGACTTGCAACATAAAATTTATAACTGACACCTGTAATCCCAGAACTTTGGGAGGCCAAGGTGGGTGGATCACCTCAGGTCAGGAGTTTGAGACCAGCCTGGCCAACATAGTAAAACCCCGTCTCTACTAAAAATACAAAAATGAGCTGTGCATGGTGGCACGTGCCTGTAATCCCAGCTACTCAGGAGGCTGAGGCAGGAGAATCGCTTGAATCCAGCAGGTGGAGGTTGGGGTACCCTGAGATGATGCCATTGCACTCCAGCCTGGGCAACAAGAGTGAAATGTATCTCAAAAAAAAAAAAAAAACACAAAACAAAAACCAAAAAAAAACACTTATAACTGATTCAATGGCTCACTTTAACTGGAAATGAAGAACACCATCATCTTCATTTAATTCAAATCAGCTGAATTTATGGAGACTCCTGTACTTCCCTCCTTATCATAGCAAAATGATGGACTCTTAGGGCGGGAAGAGAATTCCCTTGCCCTCTCGTAGACAGGATTTTTATCTAGGCTATTTCTTTTTTGTTTTGCTTTGTGTTTTTGAGACGGAGTCTTGCTCTGTTCCCCAGGCTGGCGTGCAGTGGTGCGATCTTGGCTCACTGCAACTTTTGCCTCCTGAGTTCAAGTGATTCTCCTGCCTCAGCCTCTGGAGTAGCTGGGATTACTTACTGTAACTGAAACCGTCATTATTTGGTATTTAAGGAAGACAAAAAACAATATGTGATTCCTTTCTCTTTTTTTCCATTAAGGAATTTTTTTGTTTTGAAGATACGGCTTAGCTATTGATGTCAACTATATTCTGTGATGGATTCACTGAAGTCAGAGTACAGAGCTAGATGAACCAGCAGGCTAACTCAGGATGGCAGCTTTTATATTCTTGCAAACCAAATTAATTTGTTACTTAATATTATTTTTTCAGTAAACATTTCTTAAATATCTACCATGTGACAGTATTTTCAGAGTTACTCAGAGTTTGTTTAAATCAATAATAGTAAAACATGCAGACACAGAAAAGACTCTCACGCAAGAAGTTTATACTCACAGTTCCCTGGAAACAGAAGTCACAACAGGCCAAATGGGGGACCTCAGGGGAAGTACCAGAGTCCCTGAGGAGACAGGGACTAAAGAAAACATGGACAAAAGCCTTTATTGTGGTTTCTGCAGAAGAACAGGGGAAGTGGGGAAGCAGGCTTAGGACTGGCTGGTTTGAATAATTTCAGTGGGCACTGGGGTATAGGGACTGTCTCAAGTTGTCTGGTACCTGGTGCTGTGGTATTAAGGTTGGGTAATAGTGGCCTGCAACATAAGAGCCCTGTAAGAGCCCAGTAAAGGAGGTGGTTAGGGGTATAGGTTTTGGATTGGTTGGTTTGCATACAAAAGGTATATTTGCAGGTGAGTCCCTTATTGTCTCTAGGAATTAGTTAGCCCTGGGAGGGGGCAGTATCTCCTGGGACAGGAAGGCCCCAGATGTCAAAGCATGAGGATAAAAAGATGGCTGGGCACAGTGGCTCTCACCTGGAATCCCAGCACTTTGGGAGGCCAGGGTGGAAGGATCACTTGGGCCCAGGAGTTCGAGACCAGACTGGACTGCAAAGTATGACCCTGTCTCTATAAGAATTAGGTGCGGTGGCATGTACCTGTGGTCTCAGCTCCATGGGAGGCTGAGGCAGGAGGATCTCTTGAGTCCAGGAGGTCAAGGCTGCAGTGAGCCATGTTAGAGCCTCTGCGCTCCAGCCTGGGCCATAGTGAGATCCTGTCTCACACACACACACAAAAAGATATGCTTAATACAGACAAGCACTATGTTTGATGGCGAGAATAAATAAGATACAATCTTTGCCTTCAAGGAGTTCACAATCTACAAGGGAGACACACACAGGCAGACGGTGATAGAACCATGCAGCAAGTGCAATGACACAGACACACACTGGGAGCAGCACCAAAGACAGGCCCAAGTGGAAGGTGCTGGGAAAACCAGGAAGGACTGTGGAAGAAAGGATGCCAGAACAGTGGACCAAAGTAGGCACTATCTGGACAAGAGGGCTGGTACGAGAAATTCTCGCTTAGAAAAGAGCATGAATAAAAGAATGATGGCAAACAACACGGTTTGTAAGGCAAACAGGAAAAGGTAAATGTTCAAGTTTAAGATCGAAGACAGGGACGGACAGTGTTGGGGCTGCAGTGGTAGGCAGAGACCAAGTCAAAGAGGGCTTTGTATTTCTTGGGGTTTTGATTCTTATTCTGCAGACCAGGGTTACTCTGAACTGTATTCTAAAGATAGTATATGTGCTGCAAGGCAGTAATAGTTTTTTGTTTGTTTTTGAAAGGAAGACTTGATTCAAGACTATTACAGTGAGGTCAAGGCTATTGCAACCTAGGAGAGAGACTCTTTGACTTAACAGATAGTACTATTTTTAACTCAGACTCTCTCTGCAATCCACATTGGCATACTAAAGGTTCTGAAAAGTGAAAGCCAATAAAACAAACCTTTGCTTCACTTAACTCAGTGAATTCTAAACATTTTTTTTTAAATCACAAAACCTTCTTCCCCTGTTAAAATACAATACACATCTTGAGAAATAGTACCAGTGACTGGTGACCTGTGGATCAGTTTTACACTGATGGGGATATCATTAACTTTGACTCTTACAGATTGCTTTATAAATGATCCCCCTTCTGAAACAGCAATACTGATAGAAGTGGAGAAGCAAAGCTGGATCTAGGAATTATTTGAGAGAGAAAAGATCAGTGCTTTACTGATTAGAAAGAGGTAGGGATCCCAGGTCATGGAATGATTATGACATTTTGGGTTTGCAGAGTTTGTCTGACCACAGGGCAATTCAGGTGAACTCTTGCGTGAGAGATATATATAACTGCATTTGAAACTATAGAAGTTATGTTTGATTTCACTGGCAAAGTTTGTCAAGAAAGAATATCGTTGGACCCCAGGGAACCTTAAGTCTTAAGCAAGAGGAGAAAGAAGATTCCAGGAAGGTAACAGGCAAAGACGTAGGAGGAGTCTCAAAGGCTGTAATATCACAGAGTATCAGAGAATGGGAAGTTGAAGTAAAGAGTGATTGACAGATTCTCATGCAACAGAGGATTTCAGTATTACAGTGGTGTGCTAGGCAGGCTCATCATGGCTCACAAGTGCCAATGTTAAATTTTCAGAAGTTTTACAAACCAGTTGATGGCAAGTTGGTAGCTGAAAGCATTCATGGTGAATGTACTTGTACCACTTAATGAAAGAAGAATATACTACAAATCTAGGCTCCCTGATTCCTGCTCTGAGAAGCTAATGATTCAATATTTTACTAGCACATCACTGGATAAACAGTAGAAAATGCTTCTGGATTTTTAGATAGGAAGTTATTTTAGAGAAGGTTTTTTGATTACTTCTAAATAGATTGCAGTGGGTTAAGGAGTGAGTGGGAGGTAAGGCAATGGAGAAGTTTAATGAAAAAGAAAGATATATAGTAGCCAGAGGGTAATATGAATTCAAGGGAAAGGAGAAACAAGCCAATTTATAGCTCAAGGGGCTGTTTCCAACAGAGAGCGAGAGCCTGGCTGAAGGTACAAAGTGACATAAGGTGAAGGTCTCAGGGGAGGGACAAGAGGATGGTGTCACAGCACCGGGGTGGGGTCCTTGAATAGGAGAAGGGACAGCTCATTATCCAAGACTGGAAGGAAGATGGGATCTCTGAAAAGGAACCAGCATATACCATTCAACCCACATTTAAACTTGTGGAACTCCACATCCCTCCTCAAAGAACCTTGGCTGCTTCTGACTTTGGAAGCTAACAGTTGCTGCCACTGGTTTCTCCTTTGGGCAACAGCATGCATCTTTTCCTTAGTTACGCACGTGCAACACCAGTTTAAAAATTCTTTGTAGGCTGGGCGCAGTGGCTCACGCCTGAATCCCAGCACTTTGGGAGGCCAAGGCAGGAGGATCACTTGAGCCCAGGAGTTTGAGACCAGCCAGGGCAACATAGCAAGATCTCATCTCTACTAAAAATTTTAAAACTTAGCTGGGCATGGTAGTGCATGCCCATAGTCCCAGCTACTCAGGAGCTGAGGTGGGAGGATCACTTGAGGCCAGGAGATTGAGGCTGCAGTGAGTTATGATTGTGTCACTGTACTCCAGCCTGGGTGACAAGAGTGAGACTCTATCTTTAAGAAAACAAACTCTTTTATTAAGCAATTAAGGAAAAATAACAAATGGACTTGAAGGAATCTAAGTGTTGAATTGTTTAGGTTTATATTCAAACCAACTGTGGATATTTTGGCTATCCTACTTTCTGGATTTAGTTGTGTAATGAATGAAGCCTGGATTTAATTTCTCACCCCAGTGTATCCTGCCCCTCCTGCCATTTTCACTACCTAGATTCAAGTTGCTGTAACTGCTTACATTAATCCACTCCTGATCTTGCAAGGTCCTCTCACTGTGAAATGTCAGTTGGGATCACGGATGCCATTCTGTTCCTTATTGCCACTTCTAATCCTGATAAGGACAACAACTGATTGAGACTGGAAGGGAAGATTTGTGAGTGCAGTTTTCTGAGCCAGGACTATGTCTTCTTTATATCCTCATTCATCTGTTTATTCATTCAGTAAATATTAAGAGCACACTATTTTCCAGGCAAAGTGCCATAGGCTAGGGATGATGGAGTCAACACAAAGAGCTTTTAGCATAGTGAGAGAGACATATATTAAGTAGCCATACGAATAAATTTATGTCATTACATGAGGTAGTGTTTTGAAGGAAAAATGAAGAGTTGCAGGAAACATTTTAAAAGAGTGAGCTGGCACTGTGGCTCACAGCTGTAATCCCAGCACGTTGGGAGGCTGAGGTGGGACAACGACTTGAAGCCAGGAGTTCAAGACAGGCATGGGCAACATAATGAGACCCTCATCTCTACAAAAAAAATTAAAAATCAGCTGGGCACAGTGTCATCTGCCTGTAGTCTCAGATACTCAGAATGGAGGATCACTTGAGCCCAGGAGTTCAGGGCTGCAGTGAGCTATGATTACACCACTGCCCTCCAGCCTGGGTGACAGAGCAAGACTCTGTCTCTAAAAAGAGAGAGAGAGAGAGAGAGAGAGAGAGAGAGAGAGAGAGGTGACTGAATTCTGAATTTCTGGAGTTGTGGGAGGGCTTCCCTGGATGAATAGGAGTATTGCAGGAAAAACGTGAGGCAAAGAACATTCCAGGCAGAAAGAACAGCCATTAGAAGGACCCAAGGCAGGAAAGCTGTGTCATCTTCTGGAAAAAAGAAAAACAAAGGAAAAAAGAAAGCAGTGTGAGTAAAATCTAGTGGCAAAAAAGGGCTTGAAGAGGTATTGAAGAGGTGGCCACTGTTAAAGCTTTTGGATTTGATTGTAGGTGCAATTATAAACCAGTGAAGGGTTTAAGACAAGGCCATAACATAACCTAAATTGTGTTTTGAAAATATTACTCTGGTTATGAAATGCAAAAGGATTGGGAAGGAACAGAATAATTCTAGGGAGTCCACTTTGGAGAGAAATTTAGTTGATCAAGTGAAAGAAAATCGTGGTATAGACTAGGGAGTTTGCCTTGGAGGTGGAGAGAAAGGGAATATTTGGATTAGTGCACCACACCCATTCATTATTACACTGTATGTCTTAGGCACAATAAGATAAGAAAAATAAACTAAGGGCACAAGACTGGAAAAGAAACGATAAAGAATATAATTATCTGCAGACCCCAAAGAACTTACAAAAAAGTTAGACATAATGTGAGAATTTAGTCTAACTAAACTCTTTCAAAAGTTAGAAGTAATGTCAGAGTTTAGTAAAGTGTCTAAACACAGTATTTAATTTTAAACTGAGTAGAGGAAGAAGTGCATAGAAATGAAAAGTAATGACTAGAACATAGAGGGATATAGGTTAGAAAGATAAGAAGAAAGAAGGGGGAAAAGAGAAAGAAAGAAAAGGAAGAAAGGAAAGAGGTAAAGACAAAAACCATTATAGTCCAAGTACTTCAACTAGAACTACAGAAAATCATGGTGAGAAGAGGCATACATGAATTAGTGTTACTGATACAATGCCCTTCCTGATTTAGGTGTGTCTTGGCCATGGGTTATTGAGGTGAAGGAGAAGTCACTGAAGATGAGGCAGCTAAGGAATTGAACGGCTTGTTGATGGGTCACCCAAGGGTATGGTGAAATGACTCAGGATGGTGGCAGAATTTGGGATGGAGAAAGCCTGAACAAAGCACTCAGACTTTCATGAATGAGGGACAGTAACCAGGGGACAGTAGGTGATTGCTGTGGAGAGGGGAAGAGGGAGGAAAAACCAGATCGTTGATTCTCAAAGTCACAAGAGTTTTACAAAAGGGAAAGGAAATAGTATGCTGGTAGTGATGATAGTGTGGAAGAAAGATATTTAGATGGGTCTTTCACTTAATAGGACTGCAGAAGACATGGTATCCCTGAGGGATGACTCTGTTATGGCAAAAAATAAAAAAGACCATTCAGAAAAGATGTTAAAAATAGAAGAGATTTTGTTCATCATAGGTCAGAAATTTGAAAAGCACTTGATCAAATATCAGAGCATAGTGGATGCCCAATACATACTTGTTGATGGGATTAATAAATTAACTAATTAATGATGAATGCAGTAGAGAAGGCTGATTCATCTTGAGCCTATAACCCTACCCAGCTTGCATGAGTGTCTTAGCCTTGCTTACTTTATTAATTAATTAATTATTTTGAGACAGAGTCTTGCACTGTCACCCAGGCTGTAGTGCAGTGGCGTGAACTCGGCTCACTGCAATCTCCGCCTCCTGGGTTCAAGAAATTCTCCTGCCTCAGCCTCCTGAGTAGCTGGGGTTACAGACATGCACCATCGCACCCAGCTACTTTTTTTGTATTTTTTAGTAGAGACGGGGTTTCACCATGTTGGCCAGGATGGTCTCGATCTCCTGACCTCAGGTGATTCACCTGCCTCCGCCTCCCAAAGTGCTGGGATTACAAGCATGAGCCACCACACCCGGCCACTTACTTTATTTTTAAACTGCCTTCAAACATTCTAAAGATCCTCAGCTCTCAGTCTGAGAAATACTGCCCATCTTGGAATTCTTTGTTCCTATATCTGGCAGAGGGGAAGTGGTTGTAGTCAAAAAGTATAAATTTTCTCAGCATTATCTTGCAATAATTGTTATTCCAATAGCAGGGTTCAATCTGATTTTTGTTTCTGCCAAATTGAAAGCATTCAGTGCCTTTAAATAGTACTTCATCTCAGAAGTTTTCATGCTTATTTTTATTTTTCTCTACTGTCATCCTGAAATGCTTTTTGAAATATATGTTTAAATTTGTATCTCAGTCTTCAGACTTAGTAATATACTTTGTTTCTGTACATGTCTCAATATATAGCATCAAAAGTCCTCTATAACAGTTATAAATATTTATAAATCCACTCAATATGCTATATTTTCATGAGGTGAAAATTGACCATTAGAGGTTAATAAATCTTGGCTTTACCTTGGGGTAACATCTCATTAAGAGAATAATTAATTCTGTAAAAAAGATCTGTGTTTATGTTATGTCTTACACCAAACCTTTGAAATTCCAAATGACTTTTTAAAACCACATACTGCCTTGACCCTCTATATCTTAAATAAAATGTGCATTATTTCTAATGTTGGTATTTATAGTTTACTTTAGTAAGTTTTCTAACAGCTTTATTGAGGTATAAATGACACACAGTAAACTGTACATATTTAAAGTCTACAATTTGATACTCCAGAAACTATCACCACAGTCAAGATAATGAATTTATCATCTTCAAAAGTTTCTTCCTGTCTCTAATCTTCTCTCTCACCCTCCCTCCAGCCCCAGGAAACCACTGATCTGCTTTTTATTACTATAGGTTAATTTTGCACTTTCTAGAATTCTCTATAAGTAGAATCATAAGTATGTACTTGTCTTTAGCTTCTTTCACTCTGCATAATTATTTTGAGATTCGTTGATGTTGTTGGATATATCAGTAGTTCATTTCTTTGTATTGCAGAGTAATACTCTGCTGTATGATATACCACAACTTATTTATCCATGGTGGAACACGTGGATTGTTTTCAGTTTTTGGCTATGACAAATCTAGCTGGTATAGAAATTAATGTACAAGTCTTTGTATGGACATATGCTTTTATTTTGGGTAAATAGGATATGAATGGTAGAGCAATATCATAGGCATATGTTTAACTTTTAAAGACATTTTTCAAACTGTTTTCAAAAGTGATTATAACATTTTACTTTCCCACCAGCAGTATATGATTTCCATTTTTTCCACATCCTTGCCAACACTTAGTATGGTTAGTCTTTTTAATTTTAATAATTCTAACAGGTGTATAGTATTTTCTCATGAATTTTCAAAGTTCAGATTACCTCTTAACTAATGATGTTGAATATCTGATCATGTGCATATTTATCATTCACATATCTTCTTTGGTGAAGTGTTTGTTTACAGTATTTCCATTATTATGAGGTTGTCTGTTTTCTTATTGAGTTTTGAAAATTCTTTATATATTCTGCATGCAGGTGTTCAATAGATACATAATTCTTACATTTTCCCCCCAGCCTGTGGATTGTCCTTTCATTCTTTTAACAGTATCTTTTTAAGAGCAAAAGTTCTTAATTTTGGCGATGTATCAACTTTTTGTTTATGAATTGTGCTTTTGGTGTCATATCTAAGAAATCTCTGCCTAACCCTAAGTCACAAAAATTTTCTCCTAGAATTCTTATCTTTTTATGGTTTACATCTAGGTTGTGATCCACTGAAGATCATTTTTGTAAAGGTGTGAGATACAGATCAAAGTTTTTTGCTTGTTTTTGTTTTGACATGAATAGCCAAATGTTCCAGCACTATTTGTTGAAAAGACAACTCTAGCTAATAAAGTGCCTTTGCATCTCCGTCAAAAAAAAAATTGGTTATATATGTGTTGGTTTATTTCTTGCAGACTCTATTCTTCTCCCTGATCTACCTGCCTAACTTGATGCCTGTCTTGGTCTACTTTGTGCTGTTATAAAGGAATACCTGAGCCTGGGTAATTTATAAAGAAAAAATGTTTATTTGGCTGATGATTCTGATGGCTAAAAAGTTCAAGGTTGGGCATTTGGTGAGGACCTCAGTCTGCTTCCACTCATAGTGAAAGCTGAAGGAGAGTTGGTGTGTATAGAGATCATGTGTCAGGAAAGGAAGTAAAAGAGGAGGGATGTACTAGATTCTTTTTAACAACTAATTCTCATGGGAACTAATAGAGTGGGAACTCACTCACCCGCAAGGGAAGGCATTAGTCTATTCACGATGGAGCTGATTCCATGACTCAGCCACCTCCTATTAGGTCCCACTTTCAACATTGGGATCGAATTTCAGTATGAGGTTTGTGGGGAACAAACATCCAAACCACAGCAATGCCAATAGCATGCTGTCTCTATTATAATGCCTTACAATGAGTCTTGAAGCCAAGTAGTAAAAAGCCTTCAACTTTGTCATTCTTTTTCAATGGTATTTTGGCTCTTCTAGATCCTTGGTATATCCAATATCAGCTTGTCAATTTCAAAGGCAAATATATATATATATATATATGTATATATATATATATATATATATATGTATATATATATATATATATATGAAGCCTGCTGTGATTTTGAGTATGATTGCCTTAATTGGGGGAGAAATGACAGCTTAACAACATTGAGTTATCCAGACCAAGAACTCGGTATATCTCTTCACTTAATTAAGTCTTTACAAATGTCTCTCAGCAATGTTTTGTCATTCTCAGGGACAGGTCCTACACCTCTTTGATCAGATTTATTCCTAACATTCCGTACTTTTTATACTACCCTAATTTTTAAAATACCAGTTTCTGATTGTTCATTGCTTACTTATACAAATACAATTGATTTTTATATATTGGTCTTGGATCCTTCAGTTTTGCTACACTTAGTAGGTCAGTGGATTTTATTTTTTATAGATTTGATAGGATTTTATACACATCTGATCTGTTATTTGTAAATAAAGACTTCCTTTCTAATTCAGATGATTTATTTCTTTAGTTTTTGCCTTTTTGCACAAGCTAGAACCTAGAGACTCAGTACAATGCTGAATAGAATTAATGTTAGTAAATGTCATTGTCTTCTTCCTAATCTTGAAAGGAAAGCATTCAGTCCTTTGCCACTGAGTATAATGTTAGCTCTAGTTTCTCATAAATGTACCATTTTGAAGAAATTTTCTCTTATTACTGAGAGTATTTCTCAGGAATTGCTGTTAGATTTTATCACATATCTCTAGGTGTATTGAGATGATCATGTAGGTTTTCTTTTTTCATCTTTTTATATGGTGAATTGCACTGTTTGATTTTTAAATTTTTAATCAACCTCACATTCCTGGGATCAACCTCACTTAGTTATGATGAGTTATCCTTTTTAGACATTACTAAATTTGATCTGCTAAAAAAATTTTAAATAATTTTTCATCTATGTTCATGAGATGTATTGGTCTGTTATTTTATTTTCTTGTAATATCTTTGTCTGTTTTCATTATCAGAGTAATACCAAAATCTCACAGAAGAAATTGGAAAACATTCCCTTATGGAAGAGTTTTCTAAAATAGTATTTTTTTTCTTTAAATAATTGAAATAATTCAACTACAAAGCCTGTAATTTTCTCTGTGAGAAGAGTTTTACTGCTAATGCAATTAGTTTCTAACTACTAATGCAATTTCTTTAATCGATATAGGGTTATTCATGTTAGCTATTTCTTCTTTAGTGAGTTTTGGTTATTTGTGTCTTCCAAGGAATTTGTCATTTCATCTATATTCTTGAATTTACTGTCATACAGTTGTCCCTAATTATCCTTTTAGTGTCTGTAGAATCTGTAGTGACATCATTCTCTCATTTTGTTAATGGAAATTTGCATTTTCTGTATTTTCCCCAGATCAGCTAGAATTTCATCCATTTTATGTATCTTTTCAAAGATATATAAAAAATTAAACTTTGATTTTACGAATTTTCCTCTATTTTTTTCTGATTTCTAGGTCATTGCTTCCTTTTCTGAATTTTATTATTTCCTTTCTTTTGCTTCCTCTTTGCTTCTTGGGTTTCACTGACTTTCTTCCAGTTGTACATTTTATTTTTATTTTCATCTACTTTAAAGTACATTCTACTTTACCCTTTGATTTTTTTTAACCCATGGCTTACTTAGAAGTGTGTCATGGTGAAACCCAGTCTCTACTAAAAATACAAAGATTAGCTGGGCGTGGTGGCATGCACCTGTAGTCCCAGCTACTTGGGAGGCTGAGGCAGGAGAATTGCTTCAACCTGGGAGGTGAAGTTTGCAGTGAGCCGAGATCTCGCCACTGCACTCCAGCCTGGCCACATAGTGAGACTCCATCTTAAAAAAAAAATTTGTGGATATTTCAGATAGTTCTATCTTATATTTTAATGGTTTTTATTGATATACAATACATATACCATCAATTCCACCCATTTAAAATATAAAATTAAATGTTTTCGTATATTCACAGACTTGTACAACATCACAACAATCTAATTTTAGGACATACTCATTACTTTCAAAAGAGGCCTTGTACCCATTAATAGCCACTCCTTGCTCTTCCTCTGCAGACCCATCCCTACCTCCCTAGACTAAGACGTCCACAAATCTGCTTTCTCTATAGATTTTTCTATTGTGGACATTTCATATAAATGGAATTGTATAATACCTGGTCTTTTGTGACTGGTGTCTTTTACATAGCATAATGTTTTTGAGATTCATCCGTGTTGTAACATGTATCAATATTTCATTCCTTGTAGTAGACAAATATTATTGCATTTTATGGTTACACAGTGTTTTAATTACTTAAATTGTGGTCAGAAGCAATATTTTGCATGACTTGAAAACTTAAATTTATCAGGACTTGTTTTGTGACCCCGAATGTGTACTCTTTGGTAACTGTTCCACATGCACTTGACAAGAATTCGTACTCTTCGCTTGTTAAATGGATGTTCTATAAACGTCAGTTAAGTCAGTTTGGTTGATTGTATTAGGCAAGTCTTCTATATCCTTTCTGATTTTCTATCAGGATATTGCAGCTTTCAACACTCTTCTACCAAATATAGACAGAAGGGTGTTGAAAGCTGCAATTTTAGTTGTGGATTTGTCTATTTTTTTCTTGCAGCTCTATCATTTTTTGTACCATTAGGAGCAAAAATTTTTCTATTAGGTATATGAACATTTAGGATTTGTGTGTCCTCTTATTGAATTGATCCTTTTATGATTATATGACCCTCTTTATCCCTGGAAATTTTCTTTGTTCTAAAATATCCTCTGATATTAATATAACCAGTTTTAGTTAGTGTTAACATGTTGTATCTTTTTTTATCTTATGACTTTTACCCTTCCTGAGTATTTTTGTTTAAAATGGCTTTCTTGCAGGTAGCATATTGTTGGATCTTTCTTCTTTAATCTTGTATGATAATCTTTGCCTTTTATTTACCTTGGGTGGTTAGACCAGTGGTCCCCAACTCCTGGGCCATGACTGGTACCTGTCTATGAACTTCACCAGAGTTCCACCTCCTGTCAGATCAGCAGTGGCATTTGACTGTAATAGAAGTGTGACTCCTAATGCAAACTGTGTGCACAAGGAATGTAGACTTAATGCTCCTTATGAGAATCTAATGCTTGTTGATCTCAGGTGGAACAGTTTCATCCCAAAAACCATCCCCCTACCCAATGCTAGACCGTTACATTAATTGGTATGATTGGATCAAACACACTTTCTTGTTATTTGTCTTCTATTTTTCCCACCTGTTCTTTGTACCCCCTTTTCCTTTGTTTAGCCTTGTTTTGGATTATTTGAGTTTTGTATAAAATTAGTATTTCTTTTTCAAATGTTTGGATAGAATTGTATTCTATTTCCTTTGTTGGCATATTAGCTACAGCTTGTATTATTTCTTTAGATTATATAAACTTCACAAAATATTAATACTTCTGTTCCAAGCAGTTTATCTTTTAAAGATAATTGAATCGTAAAAAGCATTCTATTTTGCCACGTAGTTATTATTTCTAATACTCTTTATCTCTTGGTGTAGTTTTCCATCTAATATTTTTCTTCTTCCTAAAGGACTTAAAACAAAATGATGTACAGCAAGTCCTTAAAAAACATCATTTCTGCTTGAACCCAGGAGGCAGAGGGTGCGGTGAGCTGAGATCACGCCATTGCACTCCAGCCTGGGTAACAAGCAAAACTCCATCTCAAAAAACAAACAAACAAACAAACAAAAAAATCTTTTCATTGTAACAGTGATGCCCAAAAAACCCCTGGTTTTCTAATACGTCATTTCACTTCAAGTCAGTTTCCAGGAATCTATCAATGACCTTAGGTGAGGGCTTATTGTCTACTTTCTTCTCTTGCTGTTTTCAGTCGTTATTCTTTGTCAATGATCTTTGCAATTTGTGATAAACCTTAGCGTCGTTCTCATTTTTATTGGATTTGGGGCTCACTGCTATTCTTTTGTCTATGGTTTAGATTGCCACCTAATTTGGAAATATTCAGGACAGTTTTTCTTAACTATTTTCTGTTCCTCACCCCACTCTCACTCCTTAGCAGGCTTCAGTTATATATACAGTGAGTCACTTGAAGTTTTTCTCTCCTCACTGATGCTTTCTTCATTTTTTTTTCAGTCTTTTCTTTCTCTCTTTCTTTTTGGATAGTTTCAGTTGCTAAATCTTCAAGTTCACTAATCTTTTCTTTTGCAATGTCTAGTCCGCCATCAATACTATCCAATGAATTTTTCATCACAGACAATTTAGTTTTCATCTCTGAAGTTTGAGTCTCTTGAAATATTGTGGATTGTTTTTTAGAGACAGGATTTCACTGTGTCATCCAGGCTGAGAGTTAAAAGAATATACCCATATTGCAGATACAGAAATGGCATTTCTGGACAGATATGCACAGTAAGGTGAAAGAAAAAGCACAATAGTATGGTATCTGGGTAAACTTATTAAATCCCTCTCCCCTAAGTAAAAAGAAAAAAGATAAAATATAACATGCAAGATAGAGATAAAAAATCTGTTCTAGAAGAATATATGTAATTTAAACATTTTGAGTAACCACATTAAAATGCTTTTTAGAAAATAGATGAAATTAGCTGTAATAATACATTGCAATTACCCAATATGCCAAAATATTATTTTGACCAATAATCAATACAAAAATTATTGAGATATTTTGCATTTATTTATACAAAGTCTTTGGATTTGGTGTCTAGTTTACACTTACAGCACATCTCAGTTAAGAGTAATTGCATTTCAATTGCTCATAGTCTCTTGTGGCTTGTGGTTACTATATTGGATACTGCAGCTATAGAAGAATTTAATGGAAATTTAAAAAAAATGAAAAACGGTGAGAGGAAACAACAATGCAAAGATGAAAAGGGAGTTTGCTGTTCATGTCCCATGTACATCCCTCCATCTTGCCCCCTCTATGCCTCTTCTTTATGTACCTGTGATTTCTGTAAAGACCTGTGATTGCCCAAGGTCTCTTTTTCTGATCAAAGCAGAGAATGTCTATTCAATCTACATTCTGGGCAAGTAACAAGTGCCAGAGTATGACTGCTCCCCAGTAACAGCCTACAGCCAGTGACAGACAAGAGGTTAGTCGATAAATGCTTCTGCTTCTTTGCCTGTTGGTTGAGATAACTCTGAGACATGTTCTATGACATTTTGTCCTTTTTTTTTTTTTTTGCATTGCCAGTGCAGTGATGAGATCCCAGCTCACTGCAACCTCCACTTCCTGAGTTCAAGCAATTCTCCTGCCTCAGCCTCCCTAGTAGCTGGGATTACAGGTGCCTGCCACACCTAGCTTTGTTGTTGTTGTTGTTGTTGTTGTTTTTGTATTTTTAGTAGAGACAGGGTTTCACCATGTTGGCCAGGCTGGTCTCGAACTCCTGACCTTGTGATTCGCCCGCCTTGGCCTCCCAAAGTGCTGGGATTACAGGCGTAAGCCACTGTACCCAGCTGTTCTATGGTATTTCTAAGAGCTACCCAGAAGATTTTAGCTCTGGTTGTCCACAGTGGTAACTTGCTTGATTTTATTATTCGATTTATTTCCTCTCATGCTATAGCTTCCTGCTCCCCTATTAGTGTTTTCTGAAACTGCCTCTCATATAAATTACCTACACTCAAATTATTGGGTCTGCTTTAACGCAAACAATGACACATAGTTTAGGAAACAAATTAAGAGCCAAAACAACTTTCTTAGAGAGCCATTAAAAAAATCAGAAACAGCAAAGAACAGAACAGACACAACCTATGATCAAATGACTGATTTGGGAAAGGCTTGGCAAACACAGCGTCTGGAGATTTTTTTTAAGACAGACACTAAAGCAATTTAAAGAGAAGATAAGATCAAAGACAAAGACTAATCATGATAAAAGCAACTGATGTCTTGGAATTAGAGAAGCTGACAAATGAATCAGAAAATATACTTAAAAACCAACAGAAGATGGTTTTTTTTTTTTTTGTCCTGAGTAGAGGAAAGAATTAATCTAGAACATCTTTTTCTTGAAAAAAAAATTGATATAGAAGCACCAACACTGAGATATATCCTAGTTGGTTTGCATTTCATTAAGACAAAATTATTTATCCAAATACTTTTTATTATTATTATATATTTTTCAAGACAGGGTCTCACTGTATTACCCAGGCTGGAGTGCAGTGGTGTGATTATGGCTCACTGTAGCCTCTATCTCCTAGGCTCAAGTGATCCTCCCACTTCAGCCTCCCAAGTGGCTGGGGATACAGGCAGGTACCACCATGCCTGGCTAATATTTAAATGTTTTGTAGAGATGGGATCTTACTATGTTGCCCAAGTTGGATTCAAACTCTTGAACTCAAGTGATTCTCTTGCTTCTCCCTCCCCAGGTGTTGGGATTATATGTGCAAGTCACCGCACCTGGCCCAAATACTAATTATTTACCAGGAAAAAAAAAATCAGAATAGCCTCAGACTTTTCTAAGAAAGATTCAATATCTGCCACATATTGATAAAGAGAATAATATTTTTCTCAGTCAAGCTGACATTCAAATATAAAGGCAAGAGATAGACAAATAGCCTTAACCATAAACAAACCCAGAAACCACATGACCTTTTAGAAAAAATAAGAAAAGTCAAAACCAAACAACTAAGAAGGAAAGAGAAATATCACACTAAAAAAGTCTGGTAAGAATGACTCAATTAATTTAAATATGGAATTAAGACTAAAAAATTATGGGAAACATGGTTACAGAATGTAAGTGTTATAAACCTTGACAATGTAAAAAAGTGATAATGTAATAACAGAAATCAGGTATGGCATGAGAAAGAATGAGATCATGTCTTTTGCAGGAACATGGATGGAGCTGGAGGCCATTATCCTTAGCAAACTAATGCTGGAACAAAAAACCAAATGCTGCATGTTCTCACTTATAAGTGGGAGCTAAATGATGGCAACACATGGATACATAAAGAGGAGAAACAGACAGTGGGGCTTACTTAAGGATGGATGGTGGGAGGAGGGAGAGGATCAGAAAAAATAACTACTCTGTAATAAGGTTAATACCTGGGTAATGAAACAGTTTGCACAACAAAGCCCCATGACACAATTTTACCTATATAACAAACGTGCGCACGTGAACCTAAAATGAAAGTTACAAAAAAAAAGGAAAAAAGAAATCAGGCATGGAGGGGAAAGGAGAGAAATGGGAAGAGGCTTATTTGTGATCATTTATTTGATATTCCTTTATAACTAGAAGTCAACAGATGCAGTCTGAAGTTGCTAAATCAAGAAGTAGAGAGTTAGTGATAGTAAGTAAGTTATGACTGCCTCAAAAACTTCCCCAATTGCAGAAAACAAGCTTTCAAAAGTATCCAAAGACGTATACACACTCACACACCTGTAAGAACAAATATAAAAAAGACCATACATATATATATATGATAGCAGTAGTGACAATAGTAAACCTAAGATGAAGTGGAATAAATACTTAATAAATATCATGTTTTAATATATACAAGTGGGAATAAGTTCACCCAATACAGAAATCCACAGAGTATATAAAAGAAAAAATTCATAAAATCCAACCGCATTTAGAAGAAAGAAATACAGTAGAATTGTGAAGGAGAGCTGGTTCTTTAAAGACAGAAATACAGACAAAAGCCAAATAATCCACTGGCTAGTGGATCAGTGGAAGCAGCTGAAATGCTATAGAAGAGCTTCTTCTTAAAATCTCAAAGTCCACATGGTTTCACTGTTAATTTTTAAAGAATTTTAAGAAACAGGTAAATTGGATAGAGTTTAAAATGTTCCAAAACACCAAAAGAGGAAATCTTTCTTATTATATTTGTGGAAGTTTAACACTGATGTCAAAACTTGACAAGACAGAGCAAACCTCACATATCAATATTTATGTAAACATTTCAATAAAACAAGGGCAATTGTAATTTAGCAGTACTTAAAAAATATCTTATTACCAATTGGGTTCCTCCTAGACTGCAAGGGTAAGTCAATATTAGGAAAACTATGGATATATTATACCTTATTAATAGCCCAAATAGGTAAAATGTACATAGTTACTTTAATAGATGCAGAAAAATTATTTGACAAAGTTCAACATCCCACAAGTTTACTAAAATAGAGAATAAATTAAAAATAGATGACAACAGCAGAATATACATTATTCTCATGTGCATGCAGAACATTCCCCAGGGTAGACCATATAGTTAGGCCATAAAACCATAAAACAAATTTTCATTTTGAAAGATTGAAGTCATACAAAGTATTCCAATAATAATGAAATAAAACTAGAAATCAATATCAGAAAGAAAACTGGAAATTTTACAAATACTTGCAAACCAAACAAAAAAATTCTTAGGCAATCAATGGATCAAAAAAGATATCACAAAGGGAATTAAAAACTACCATGAGCTAAATGAAAATAAAACACTACATGTCAAAACGTATGGAATGTAGTGCTAGGGAAATTTATAGATGTATATGCATACATTGAAAATGACCTCTATCATATTAAGGAAGTTTTCTTCTATTCCTAGCTTAGTGAGTGTTTTTATCATAGTGTTGAATTTTGTCAAATGCTTTGTCTGCATTAATTGAGATGACCATGTAAGGTTTGTTTCCTCCATTCTATTAATGTGGCATATTACACTGATTGCTTTTTTACATGTTAAACCATCCTTGCATTCTGGGAATGAATCCCACCTGCTCATGGTGTATAATCTTTTTAAGGTGCTGCTGATTCCAGTTTGCTATTATCTTGTCAAGGATTTTTGTATCACTATCGATCAGAGGTATTGGTCTGTAGTTCCCTTTCCTTGCAGTGTCTTTGTCTGGCTTCAGTACCAGAGTAATGCTGGCTTTATAGAACCAGTCAGGAAGTGTTCCCTCTCTGCAGTGTTTTGGAAGAGTTTGAGAAATTTGATGTTAATTCTTCAAATTTTTGGTAGAATTTAGTAGTGAAGCCATCTGGCATAGGGCTTTTCTTTTTTAGGATTTTTTTGATTGCTGATTCAATCTTCTTCTTAGTTATAGGTCTACTCAACTTTTCTATTTGTGATCCAGTTTTGGTGGAGTGTATATTTCTAGCATTTTGTTCATTTCATCTAGACTACCCCATCAATTGATGTATAAGTATTCACCATACTCTCTTCTAAATCTTTTCATTCCTGTAAAACTGATAATAATCTCACTTTCATCTTCATTTTTGGTAATCTGAGTTTCATCTCTTTTTTTTCTTAGTCATTCTATCTAAAGATGCCTCACTTTTATTGATCTTTTTAGAGTCAACTTTTGGTTTTGTTGATTTTTGGTTGTTTTTCTATGCTCTATTTTATTTATCTTTATCCTAATCTTCATTGTTTTCTTTTATCTGCTAATTTTGGGTTTAGTTTGTTTTTCCTTTTCTAGTTCCTTAAGGTATAAAATTAGGTTATTGATTTGAGATCTTTCTTCTGTAGCTGTTTATAATTATAATTTCTCTTGGCGCTGATTTTGCTGCATCTCATATGTTTTGGTATGTTGTATTTTGTTTTCATCCAGCTCAAGTTGTTTTCTAATTTTCCTTGTGATTTTTTGTTTGACCTATTGATTAAGAATGTCTTTCCAGTTTTCCTTCTATTTTTGATTTCTAGTTTATTTCATAATGATCTGAAAAGATACCTCATATTCTTCCAGTCTTTTAAAAGTTATTAAGACTTTTTTAATGGCCTAACATATGGTCTATTCTAAAGAAGATTCTATGTGCACTTGGAAAAAAATGCGCATTCTCCTGTTGATGAGTGAAGCAATTTGTCTTTTTGTCTATATATACATCCATCTGTTTATCTATCTCATGAAGACGACTTCATAGCTGTTATATGTCCTTGGCCAGGAAATCTGCACCCCTAGATGCACATGGCTGGCTTCTCCTCATGACTCAGATCTTTCCTCAAATATAACCTCAGAGACATTTTCTCTGATCACAGTGTCTAAAATTGCACCCCAATTCACTATACCTCAGTCACTCTCTGTCTTGTTTCTTGGTTAATAAATGACATTTATCACCATCTGAAATTATATGCTTTATTTGATTCTTTACTTCTTTGTTCTCTATCTGTCCCAGTAGAATTTAAGCTTAATGAAAGCAGAGATAGTCTGTCTTGTTCACAGCCGGAGCTTAGTAAATATTTGATGAATATGTATTTGTTAACATTTGTTAAATATCACCATGCTCTTCAAATAGCACACTTTTTTTTTTACTTAAATAAATTTGTTTATATGGCTTTTTATGCTGAGAGACTTGAGAGGCAGTTCTCACATCCTGTGGAGTTTTTTTTTTAGGCTTTTACCCTTTCTGTAGTTACTACTTTTTGACTTTTGTTTAGTTTGGAGTTGAAAGTTTTATCACCTATATCAGTTTATACTATATCCTTTATAATTTTGCATGTTTCAATAAAATTCTTACTAAATTTTTTTCTATATTGGTATCTTAGATTTTAGCATAGTTTCTAGAAAATCTCTTTTTCACAAGCAATCATTTAAGCAACATTGCTATTCTTTTCTCAGTATTTACACTAATTATATTTTAGTGCAGTATACATTTCCTAGGGTGGTTATTCATTAACATAAGTAAAATTATTTAAGGGGATCTTAGAATTTCATAGAATAAAGAAACATTGATTTGTTGTTTGTTTTTCATGGAAATTTTCTTGTTCTATTGAACTGCTAGTAATAAATAATAAAATTAATATAATAATAGATTATATAATAAATTCACTACTAGAAATTCAATAGAACAAACAAAATAGAACTTCTAGTATTGAATTTATAGTATATAAAATTATATGTCATTATATTATGTGAAATTAAATTATATATACATCACATTTGAAATTGAGTTATGTACAATTTATTTCACTACTTGGAAGTTTGGCTAACTGAAATGACTATAATCAAGATTATAAGTTTTCTTTTCATACCATCTCTTAATAACCTGTAAAGAAAGAAATGTACTATTCACTGTTTTTACTTTGTCTCTTACTATTTTTGAAGTTCCTTTTCTTCTTTATATCATTGTCTCTTTCTCTTTCTCTTTCTGTAGTCTTCGTTTCCCCAGAGTTACTCACATTCTCATGGGCTTTGATCCTCAGATACCACCAAACATTGTACTTGAGCCAATACCTGGCACTTTTTGTGTCTCTGCACTTGTTCCTGACAACTTTACCTCTCTAGGAAATATTTTAGAATCTATTTTTAAATTAGATTAATATTTAAGAAGCAAGAAAGTATGACAGATTGTTTAATACAACATGGTGTCAAACTACTACTTTGTTACATTCTCCCCACGTATATTCCTTTTGTTGATAATGGAAAAATAATGGCTACTGGAGCAGACATAGCTCCCAAGTCATGAAAAGGATAGAAAGAAAACTCTCTCATTTAAAAATCGGATTTTCTTCCCCTTAGTTTTCACTATATTTTCAAATCCTGCCCTTCTTAAAGTTAAGCTTCTTACCCCAGGAAACTTTCTCTTTTGTCTACACTTCTTTACAGAATCATTTGTATCAGACATTCTGTTACATTCTAGTATTGACATTGTTTCATGTTGCTGTATTGTTTCCAGGAATGCCATAAGCATCTTCTTCTTCCTGTTGTAAACAGATCTAGCCCCAGAAAGATGGGACTAGATTGTTTTTGGAAAGTGTGCTACAAAAACAAACAAACAAAACATGAATATTCTATTATAAGACAGGTTACAAAGAAAAAATGGGTCAGAGAGGGACATTTTCTTCCAGAAATAGAATTTTTTAAGAATCCCAGTGTTTCATTTGTGCCCAGGAGATTTTAATTTATGAAGGTGACTGATGACACAGAGAGGCCAATGCTATTGAAAGAAGAACGTATTACTTACATTTCCCAAGAGAAGAGGCCACGCAGGCCCACACAGGGCCATGGGAGAAAGCACTGGTTTTGGTCAGAAGGAAGGAAGGAGTGAAGAAAAGCCATAGGCCACAGCCTTCATTGGGGTTTCTGTGGGAAATGCAGTGCAGGGCAGAGTAGACCATTTAGGATTGGCTAGTATGAATAATTCTGGTGGGCTTTGGGTTATATGCAGTGGTCTCCAGTTTCCTGCTACCTGGCCCTGGGATGATTTAGGACAGGGGAAATATTGGTTTGGAGTGTGGGTTAGATAGATGTTTGGGGTGTACAGATTGTGAATTAGTTGGTTTGCACATGAAAGGCATGATCTGCTACTGCGACTGAGTCCAAACTCATTCTGTTCACCACTCAACAGTCCATAAGTTTAAAGCAAGGAATTAGAGCAAGGAACATGACTTTATTTCAGAGAGCCAGAAAGCTGTGAAGATGGCAGACTAGCATCCTAAAGTACCATCTTAGAATTATGCTGGCTTTGCCTTGCCTTTTATGTCTAGGAAAGGAGGGGGCTGATAACTGCAGACGTTTAGGCATCAGCAAGGGTCCAGGGGAGGTTTGTGAAACTTTTGTCCTTGGGTAATGGTCTCTTACATGATGCTAGCCAAACCTCTTTGTTCCTATAAAGCTTTGACAAAACATAGTTGTTTACATACTTCTCCTTTAATTCCATAGTTAGCTTCAAAAACTACATAATTGCTGTTTTTGCATTTTATCTCAGTACTCTAAAATTATCCCTGCCTATACACACAAATGGGTAAAGGCCCCTTAAGCAAAAATGAAGTTAGCTATGTTTGTTCCTTTGCTGTTTCACTGTTACACTACCTCTAAGAACTGGCTAGCCTTGGAGGGGGGGCGTTATTTTTCCCGACAGTAGGAAATGGGGTCCCACAGTGCCACAAGAATTTTTACCATTTTGGGAAAAAATGATGGATTGGGTGTTCTACCCATGTTTTCTTAAATTTTCTATTTGTCTGTCTGGCATCCATTCATTCCTCACAGGGCTTCTATGTTAAGTATATTCCCTTATTTTCTGTATTCTTGATGTTCTGCCATTCGAGGGCCACAGAGACCCTTAAAAAAAGGCACTTGGGAAGTTCCTCAGGTGTGAGGCTCAAATAAGGCATCAGTATAGCCACTTTCTAGTCCATAACAGGATTTCTGAAAGTTGGAAATTTTTTTTTTTTTTTTTTTTTGAGACAGGCTCTCGCTGTGTTAACAGGCTGTAGTGCAGTGCTGTAATCATGGCTCACTGTGACCTCAAACTCCTGGGCTCAAGCAATCCTCCCACCTCAGCCTCCTGAGTAGCTGGGACTACAGGTGTATGCCATCATGCCCACAAGTTTTAAATTTTTTTTTATAGAGATAGGTCTCACTGTGTTGCCCAGGTTGGTCTCAAACTCCTGGGCTCAAAGAATCCTCCTGCCTCTACCTCCCAAAGTGTTAGGATTATAGGCATGAACTACCACATCAGGCCCGGAGACTTTACAGATGTGCACAAAGGCTGCTACCATCATCAGGATGTGGAAAATTGGATGAGACCAGAACATGTCAAATTTTCCAGGAAAATACTGCTTAGGAATTCGAGCTGCATCAAGGCAACTCGGGTCATGTCCATCACAGCCATGAGGCAGAACCAGCCCATCTGGTCCACCGTGGTGGCCTTGACACAGTCCTTAGTGATAGTAAAGTCCAGGGCAGGCACAACGCCACCCAAGACAAGTCCCAGGAACATTCTTGCTCTTGTCTGCCAGTGCTTAGGAATGGAAACAGGTCCTGCTGTGTCACAAGGATGCAGTAATGCCCAGGACAGAAGCAGTGGAGAGGCAGATGTGCTGTGGTTTTGGGGAACAGCACGATGAGTAATACAGCCAGGAGACAAGGCTCCCCATCATCAGGAGAGTGATGTCTGAATAGCCCAGTTTGGAATACATCAAAACTTTCTGAATGAGAATAGGTGGTATGAAAGAGCTAGGTGAAACTGAGGCAGAGCACCGCACCCAACAAGAGTATTCTCCAAGCCACCTTCTGTGGATGGTGCCATGAAGTGAATATTCGGTCTCAGCATGGTGAAGACTTCCCACATGAAACCAAGCAGATGGCTCTAGACATTGCCAGTTTCTGCATGGATGTGGAGATGCTCTTGGAGCAAGCCTGAGGGAGGCTGTGAGTGGTCCATTGCCATGTAGAAAGCATCACTGGCCAGTCAGGGAGCCAGCATTTGGGATCTTCCAATATCCTTCCCAGACCTTGTACACAAACTCCTCCATTTTCTCCACGGGTTGTTTGGCTTGCAGGGGAAACATCAGTACCTGTACCCCCTCCTTGTTCTCCTGAGACTCTAGATCCGTTCCCTCTTCTTTAACTTTGGGTTGGTGTTTACCTGCCTGCTCTTCTCTTCTAACACGGGGTCCCAGTTCAGCCAGTTCCACCGCATTAGGTTCCTTTTTGTTGTTGCTATTGTCCTGCCTCAGGTTTACTTGTACACATAGCACAGGAGGCCACCAGCCCCATGCAGATGGCAGCTCAGGGGTCACACCAGTCCTTCTGTCCTCATGCTGGCCGACAGAGGCTTCTACTCCAAAGTCTCTGTGGGGATCTGGGCACCTTTGGGAGCCTGAGCCGGAGCTGGAGTTGGAACTCTAGCTGGACTGAAGCTGCAGCCTGGGCCTTGGTTTAATCCTTGGTCTTGGCCTTTGGCCGGCAGAACTGTAGACCCCTGGCAATGTGGGCACGGACATGCTTCCCAAGCTTGAGATGGGCAATATAGGCAAGTCACTTGACCTTGTGGCTGACACCCTTTGGGATGTTGGGCTTAACGTCCTTGGGCTTTATGAGGCCATGATAGCCTCTGCATGCACACTCATGGCCTTGCCATTATTGGCCTATGATATGGTTTGGGTGTTTTGTCCTCTCCAAATCTCATGTTGAAATGTGACCTCCAATGTTGGAGGTGGGCCTGGTGGGAGGTGTTTGGGTCGTGGGGTGGATCCCTCATGAATGGCTTGGTGTTTTCTCTATGGTAGTGAGTGAGTTCTCACTCCGTTAAGTTCATGTGAGAGCTGTTTTTATTATTATTATTATTTTTTTTTAAAGAAGGAGTCTCACTGTGTCACCCGGGCTGGAGTGCAGTGGTACAATCTTAGCTCACTGCAACCTCCGCCTCTCGGGTTCAAGCAATTCTCCTGCCTCAGCCTCCCGCGTAGCTGGGAATACAGATGTGTAGCACCACACCTGGCTTGATATAGATATAGATATAGAGATATAGATATATCTTTAGTAGAGATGCCGTTTCACCATATTGGCCAGGCTGGTCTCAAACTCCTGACCTCAGGTGATTCACTCCCCTCAGCCTCCCAAAGTGCTGGAATTACAGGTGTGAGCCACTGCACTCAGCAAAGAGAGCTGGTTGTTTAAAGGAGCCTGGCACCTCCTCCCCTTTCTCTTTCTCCCTCTCTTGCCATGTGAGATGTCTGCTTCCTTCCACCATTAGTAAAGGCTTCCTGAGACCTCATCAGAAGCTGAGCAGATGCTGATGCCATGCTTACACACACTGCAGAACTGCGAGCCAAGATAAACTTCTTTTCTTGATAAAATACCCAGTCTCAGGTGTTCCTTTATGGCAACACAAGACTGACTGACACAGCTTGCATCTTCTTCAGGTCCTTCTTGTGCTGCTTGGCAAAGAGCCAAAGGAACTTTGGGTCTACCCCCTAAAGAGATCTGTATCTTTGTAACTGGCATTTCTTGATGTCATTTCTGTGCTATTTAGGGGACTGGTTCTGTACAATGTGGTTCCTGGAGTTGGCCATGTCTGCGTTGTAACCCATGGCTCCTGAAGTGTCTAGGACTGGAAGAAAAAGAACCATGTCAGATGCCCTGTGCCACCACAGATCCTTTGTGGGAAGGAATCTGGCTGGTACCTCAATGCTACATAGTTTTGGCTTAAGGAAAGGTTAGGGCCTCTCAGCCCAAGGGGTCAAGGCTCTCTCTGTGATAGTAGACAGGCAAGGTGGGCTTCTACCATAGGTGCCTGCTGGAGGGAACTTGCAGCTAAGCGGCCCCAGATCTTCAGCACTAGCTCTGTGCTGGAAGGGGCATGAAAAAAGGTCTCCTTTACTTTTGAAGGAATATTTTACTGGAAACATAATTCTAGGTTGGTGGTATTTTTCCTTCAATACTTTAATCATTTCACTCAACTCTCTTCTTGCTTGTGTGGTTTCTGAAGAGAAGTTCCATGTAATTTCTATCTTTTCTCCTTCAGAGTATAATTTTTCCCCTTCTGGTATCTGTCAAAATTTCCCTTTTGTCTTTGACTTTCTGCAGTTTGAATATGATATGCCTCGTATAGGGTCTGTTTTTGTTTTTGTTTTGATGTTTATTCTGCCTAGTGCTCTCTGAGTTTCCTGGATCTGTGGTTTGGAGTCTATCATTAATTTTGGAACATCTCATCACTATTGCTTCAAGTATTTCTTCTATCCTTTCTCTTTCTTCTCCTTCTTATTTCCGTGAAATGTGTTATCTCTTTGGTAATTGTCCCCCAGTTCTTGGATATTAATATGATTTGGCTATGTCCCCACCCAAATCTCATCCTGAAATGTAGCTCTCATAATCCCCACATGTCCTGGGAGGGACCCGGTGGGAGGTAATTGAACCATGGGGGTGGGTCTTTCCCATGCTGTTCTTGTGATAGTGAATAATTCTCATGAGATCTGATACTTTTATAAAGGGCAGTTCTCCTGCACGTGCTCTCTTGCCTGCCATCATGTAAGACGTAACTTTGCTCCTCCTTCACCTTCTGCCATGATTGTGAGGCCTCCCCAGCCATGTGGAACTGAGTCCATTAACTCTCCTTTCCTTCATAAATTACTTAGTCTCAGGTATTTATTATAGCAGTGTAAGAACAGACTAATACAGATATTACCTTCTGACTTTTTATTCTTTTTTCTGTTTGCCTTTCAGTTTTGGAAGTTTACATCAACATTTCTCTAAGCTCAGTGATTGTTTCCTGGCCATGTCCAGTCTATTGATAAGCCCATAAAGCTTTCTTCTTTTGTATTACAGTGTTTTTTTATTTCTAGCACTTCCTTTTGATTGTTTCTTTGAGGTTCCATTCCTCTGTTTATATTAGCCACCTCTTTTTCCATGTTGTCGACTTTTTCCATTATAGCCTTTAGTATATTAATCGTCATTGCTTTAAATTTCTGCTCTGATAATTTCAGTATCTCCGCTATATCTGAGGTTGGTTCAAATGCCTGTCCTGTCTCTTCAAACTGTTTTTTTCTTGAAAGCTGGACATGATGTATTTGGCAAAAGGAACTGAGGTGAATATGCCATTAGTGTGAAGTTTTATGTTGATCTGTTAGGGGTTAGAATATTTCTACCATTTGCTGTAGCTGAGGTATCAAAGGCTAGAATTTTCTCTGGCTTTCTTGTTTAGTCTTTGCTGTTGTCTTTGAGTTTCCCTAGAGACTTCTTCTTAAATAAAGCCTGAGAAATTTATTTCTTTCACTTATATTCCCCTGTTATTATACAAGAGCCCTATTGATGAGGTGGTAAGATGCTAGAGGGAATGGAAGCATTCCATAGTGCTGTGATTAGAGATCAGTCTTTCTAGTGAGCCTGTGTCCCTGGGCTGTGGTGTTTACAGGTGCTTCCCAATTTCATTTTATTTGTTTCCTGGTTAGGGGAGATAGGAAGGCTAGAATGGGATAGAATTGGATATTTCCCATTCTCCACATTGGCTTGGCTCTGGTAAAACCTCAGTCAGTTAGGCTTTGGTAAACTAGTTTCTCTTGAGAAAAGACCTTGTTAGAAGAAGAACAAAATTATCTGGATGTATTTCAAAATAGTATCTTGTACCTCCCTTTGCCAGAAGCATGAGGAGATTCTTCTCCATTCTTCACTGTGAGAACCTGGAAGGGCTCTTGAGGGCAAAACTCACAAAAGTGTGCAGAGCCTCCTAAGACTGGGTCCCCCTGAAGATTTTAACCCTCAGACTTGTCCAAACTGAGTCTCCAACAATTCATCAATTACAGGCCCAAAGTTCTTCTGGGTTTCTGTTCCAGAAAGTAGTATGAGTGCATGTATTGCTTTGTGACCTCAATTCTGATAGCTTAAAGACGAGTTGTTGATACTCAATTTGTTCCCCTTTTTGTTGTTGTGAGTTCAGAAGTTATGTCTCCTAAGCTCCTTGCATGCTGGATAGAAACCAGAAGTCCTTCATTTTTATTTTTCTTGTTTTATTTCAACTGTGCCTGATTCATATTTTAAAGAATTTACAAAGCTGATTGTGTGCATGTTATTTAAGTAGAAATTAGAAATTAGCACTATGAAAAGAAGGAAGCAAGCATGCTGTTTACTTTAGCTGTGATGGTTACTGTGCCTGAGCAATACACTGGACCTGGAATTTCCTGACAGCAAAGTCAGAAGAGGGAAATAGGATAGGTTACATAGTTACCTTTGTCTTTATGAGAAAGCATACAAATTTTTGGGTAAAGACAATATTCTCCTGCTTCTAAATTCTGAAGTAAATTTGCCACATGGCATAAACAAGAGGAGCATTGAGTAACAGACATGTAAGAGACAATGTTGTTATCAGCAGTCAGCAGAAACATGTTATTTTATTAGCCCTTTTTCACAGTGACTTCCAGTAAAAAGTCTACATTAATGTTAGACTCAGTGAAGGCAATTCTGAGAGGGATGACATTAACTTGCTCTCTATATATATTGTCAATATAATGTGACACTAGGCTAGAACTTTTACAACTTTAAGTAGTGAGTGAATGTCTTGGGAATCTGTCTTTATTAAATATGATTTTTTCTCAGTCTCACTGTAGTAGTTGTTGGGTGTTATATGGGGCCCAATAAATGACACTTATTTTTACCAACCACATTCTAATTGATTGAAAAATAAAACATATTAGTCAGGCAAGACACCATGGCTCATGCCTGAAATGCCAGCACTTTGGGAGGCCAAGGCAGGAGGATCCCTTGAAGCCAGGAGTTCAAGACCAGACTGGGCAACATAGTGAGTTGCCATCTGTACAAAAAATAAGAAATTAGCCAGATGTTGTCACACAACTGTAGTACCACCTAGCAAAGAGGCTGAGGTGGGAGGACTGCTTGAGCCCAGAAGATCAAGGCAATGAGCTGTGATTGCACCACTGCACTCCAACCTGGGCAACAGAGCAAGACTTCATCTCTAAAAAACAAAAACAGAAGAAACGTATCAGTCAGCGGATGAAAGGCATAAATATCACTTTCATTTTCAAAAGGCTGATTTTGGAAAATGTGGCCTTTAAGTGTGGGCAAGTGAACTCCTTACTACTGAACCTCAGAAACAGAGTGACAAATCCACATGGTGCCAGGAGGCCCAGGCCCACGGAAGTCCTCCAACAAAGGGCTCAAGCGAAGCAGAGGACAGTTGATCTTCTCCCAAGTGAAAGCAGGGGAGTCTCCCTGTGTATACCTAGTTTCTCCTTCCAAATTCTCCATTCAGTTTAGCTCCTTACAGCAGAGAGAAGTCAGAATGCTATGTTATTGGGATTGTTCCGCTAAGAAGGAAATCTGGCAAGTGGGAAAAGGAGCATTGGCAATAGTAGTACCTGGATAGGTAATTCAAGGCTTTACACACTGGCAACACCTTTACAGCAATGGCTGCTGATTCAAGTCCTATTTATAATATTAATAACATTTCTGAATGTCCTATCTGCCTTTCTGTTATAAAAGTGGATAGGCTTGAGCAGTAGGTCCTTTAGATGAGGGCTGTCCCATCTTAGCCTGGATAAGGCCACCGACAAAGAGAAGCCAAAATTCTCCTCAAGAAGCACAGACAAGAGCCAGATTGAGGCTCCATGCTTCTAAGCCATAGTGGCTGAATAAAGTGATTTGGGCCTAGAAAGCAATTCTTGGTCTGCTTTTAAGGCAGTAGCACAAGGTCAGTGATTCCCAGAGAAATGCTGGATTCCAAGCATAAGCTCTTGGTATGAACACTCAATTGCATTCGCTGAAAAATGTTCCCCCGAGGTAAAAAACACAGAGACTTCCTCAATTAAGCAAACAGGGAATTTGGAATTCTGAAATAAAACTCATATTTGGAATAGTTGGAGGTTCTGTGGACAAATACATTTTATTTTAAAGGGAAAGAGGAGAAATCAATATAACAGATACATAGGATATACTTTCTGATTTGCTGCCAAAATATTAACCAAACTGTATCTTATTAAACAACTCAGTCATTTAATGAGTTAGGTTAGTTAACCACAAATGATCAAGTTTTACTGAGATAGCTGTACCACAAACAAGGGTTGGAAACTATGCAGAGTTGAACTTCAGCAGGTTTGTCCAGAGCAGAATTTCTGCCTTTTGCAGTTTTGCTTCAGAGGGTTCTGCTTGTGGAAGCTGGCCGTGAGCAGCTGAAAAGTGTGAGTAACTCTTAGTTCTTCCATTCCTGTCAGCAAAGGGATTGAGTTAGGCTCAGTTCATACACATAATTCACACATCTTTGATTGTTCTTTCTAAGCCCCTTTCAATATTGCCTTGGCTGCTAATTGCAGCCTGCCTGAAATGAAGGGGAAAGATTTATGCAAACAAAACATATGTTTTTTTCTTTCTTAATGAAGTGCAGCTGATAAACACATCCAGTAATTAAAGGAGCCAGTATATGTATGTCTTGGAAAAAGATTTGGACAATAATAATTTCATAAGTTAGCAAGAGTCACTATTATTATATACTTACTGGTCCACAAAGAACTTAATTTTTGTCTGGGCATGGTGGCTCATGCCTGTAATCCCAAAACTTTGGGAGGCTGAGGTGGGAGGATTACTTGAGACCAGGAGTTCAAAATCAGCCCTGTCAACACAGCAAGACCCCATCTCTACAAAAAAATATAAAAATTAGCTGGGCGTGGTAGCACACCACTGTAGTACCACCTATTCAGGAGACTGAGGTGGGAGAATCACCTGAGTCCAAGAAATGGAGGCTACAGTGAGCCATGATGGTGCCACTGCACTCCATCCTGAGTGACAGAGTGAGACCCTGTTTCAAAAAACAAAACAATACAAAATAACATGATTTCTTATTTCTTCATGTTTGTTGGGGTTGCCAACAAACATTGTTTCAAATGTCTGCATCTGAGTCAAATTAAACTAGATGTTAAGTTCCTCACTAGTTAAATACAGTTTGAAAGAAAGTAGAAAACTGCCAATTTCTGGTGAATTTCCATTATCCATGGTTTCTATTTACTGCTGCCAAACTTACCTACTTAAAGCCAGATTTTATAATATTTATCTGCAAAAAGCAAACAAACAAATGAAAAAACATTTACAGCTCTGTACTCTCCACACAGTAACTCCTATAAAAGCAAATTTGGTGAAAGAATTCAAAGCCTTCTGTAACTTAGCCTGATCCTGTCTCTTCAGAGACTGAACACCCTTATTAGCATCTAGTCATATTAACCCTATGGCTTTTCTTCAAACCCTGCCCATCTCCCCTTTCTGCTATGGTTTGCTCAATCAGTTCTTCATGCAGTGCTACTTAGTGGTTGCAAGCACAGCCTCTGTATGACAAACTTTGTTCCATTGCTTAGTGGCTGCGCCATCTTTGACAAGTCTCTTAATCTATCAGAACCTCAGTGTATCCATCCAAAAAATGGTGCTTTGGCTGGGCAGAGTGGCTCATGCCTGTAATCCTAGCACATTAGGAGGCTGAGGCAGGAGGATCCCTTGAGCCCAGGAGTTTGAGACCAGACTGGGCAACTAGTGAGATCTTGTCTCCTACAAAAAATTTTAAAAATTAGCCGGCATAGTTGTACACAGTTACTGTGGTCCCAGTTACTTGGGAGGCTGAGATGGGAGGATTGCTTGAGACCAGGAGGATGAGACTACAGTGAGCCAAGACTGTGCTGCTGATTTCAGACTGGGCAACAGAGTGAGACCCTGTGTCAAAAAAAAAATGGGGCTACCGATAATGTTTATCTCATAATGTTGGTATAAAAATTAAGTGAAATAAGGCATATGGAATGTTTGAAACAGTATTTGGCTTGTAGTAAGCATGGAATAAAAACTAGTTGTGATGAATGTGATGATGATGATGACGGTGCTGATGATGGTGGTGATGACAGGAATGCCCTTCTCCCAAACATACTTATTAAAGTGTTACTAGTTTTAATCAATTCAAATTCTACCTTATCTAAGAAGCCATCTCTCCATTCTCCATACTTCTAGTTTGTATTTAAATGGACTAAAATACACATTGAAGTGTGGTGGTATATGAAAGAAGATAGGTAGGATCAGCTTCATAACAAAACTGAGTTTTACTAAAAATTTTGGAATGAAATGACCATTCACATAGGTTGACAAAGAGAGGAATGGTCCAGCCTGAGTGAAGAGAAGGTTGAGGTGACATGAGATGGGAAAATGCAGAGCATTTATGGAGAAAGGTCATGAGTCTTTGTTTTGCTGTACCTGAAGTCACCCAAAGTGAGATATGATTCTGATGCTGGGGAAACAGGATGGAGTTACAGAGATTATTTTTATGAACAGTTGTGACCACATAGCAGTGTTTTGGTCAATGATGGACTGCATGTATGATGCTGGTCCCATAAGATTATAATATCATGTATTTACTGTACCTTTCCTATGTTTAGGTATGTTTAGGTATACAAATACCACTGTGTTACAACTACCTACAGTATTCAGTACAGGAACCTGCTGTGCAAGTTTGTAGCCTAAGAGAAATAGGCTATACCATGTAGCCTAGGTATGTAGTAGGCTAGACCATCTAGGTTCATGTAAGCGCACTCTCTGTGGTGTTTGCACAATAACAAAATCTCTTGACAACATAGTTCTGAGAATGTATTCCCTACGTTAAGCAATGCATGACTGTAGTTGTGAAGTTTTTTCTTTTTCTTTTTCTTTTTTTTTTTTTTTTTGAGATGAAGTCTTGCTTTGTCACCCAGGCTGGAGTGCAGTGGCACGATCTTAGCTCACTGTAACTTCTGCCTCCCAGGTTCAAGTGATTCTCCTACCTCAGCCTCCCGAGTAGCTGGGACTACAGGTGCGTGCCATGCCTGGCTAGCTTTTATATTTTTAGTAGAGACAGGGTTTAACCATGTTGGCCAGGCTGGTCTTGAACTCCTGACCTCAGTTGAATCACCCACCTTGGCCTCCCAAAGTGCTGGGATTACAGGTATGAGCCACTATAACCGGCCTGTAGTTGTGAAGTGTTAGTGAACAGACCTTAACAAATCTTTCACTTCTTCCATAACATAGATTTTGTTTTTATGTATAAGTCCTTACATACAACACATTTTAATGAGAATATCTTCTTTATATTTATAATATACTGGTATTGTTAACAAGAGACAAATGAAATCCCTGCTTTACAGAAAGCTGAGTACAAAAAAGCAAAAGAATGCCCAGGTCTCAGATCATTAGCAGGGAAGTTAGAGTGTCCTTTTCCAGGTCACTGAGGATCATATCAAACAGTATGGCCCTGACATTGACCACATGGTGCTCCATTCAAGTCTGATGAGCTGGATAAACTACCCTGTGGGCTGCAGTCATGCAACCAAATTTTTCCCTAATACTTTCTACAGATAGTAGTACCTCAACTGCATGTTCTTCATTCATTACAATAGAATTCCTGTCCTACTCCAACACTTTTTCAGTTTTGAAAGAGGTAAAAACCATTATGGCCAGAATGGTTTAGTCCCACTCAGCAGTAGGCAATGAGGACCTTTATCTCCAGGCTAAAGAAACACCATTAAATTCCCCACTCAATCCCAGTAAGGCTGCCATATTGAGCGGATTTATCCATCTGCTGCCAAGATCAAGGATTAATCTTCTACAAGAAAACCTACGCAATATATGGGCACTCTGAGCATGCACGTGCCTCCTCCTGATCTTGCTGTGTTCACTAGGCTTTCCTCTTGGTCTTATTTGTACAAGGACTTGAGCCTTCCCTGAACTTCAAGCCAGTTGCTCGAGGTTCTGATACTTGGCCTGCCCCTTGTTAGACACTGTTCCTCAAAGATTATGTCCCTCAGGAGATGGCTAAGGTTTTTGTTCTTAACCAGATATACCACTAGCAACCATGACACTTCCATGAATCTTTTAAAAAATGTATGAATTTATTTATTTATTTTAAGTTCAGGGAGTACATGCATAGGTTTGTTACATGGATATATTGTGTGATGCTGAGGTTTGAGATTCTGTTGAACCTGTTACCCAAATAGTGAACACAGTACCCACCAGGTAGTTTTTCAACCTCTGCTCCTCTCCCTCTGCCCCTCTTTTGGTGTCTCCAGTACCTATTGTTCCCATCTTTATGTCTGTGTGTACCCAATGTTTGGTTCTCACGTGTAAGTGAAAACATGCAGTATTTGATTTTCTGTTCCTGCATTAATTCACTTAGGATATTGGCCTCCAGCTCCACCCATGTGGCTGCAAAGGACATGATCTCATTCTTTTTTATGGCTGTGTAGTAATGCATGGCATATATCTCCTACATACTCTTTATCCAAGCTATCATTAATGGGCATCTATGTTGATCTATGTCTTTGCTGTTGTGAATAGTGCTACAATAAACATACGAATGCAAGTGTCTTTTTGGCAGAATGATTTATTTATTTATGACCATAAACCCAGTAATTGGATTGCAGGGTCAAATGGTAGTTCTATTTTTAGTTCTTTGAGAAATCTCCAAACTGCTTTCTACAATGGCTGAACATTTACATTCCCACCAACAGTCTCTAAAGTCTTCCTTTTTCTCTGCAACCTTTCCAACATCTGTTATTTTTTGACTTTTTAATAATAGCCATTCTGACTGTTGTGCAGTGGTATTTCATTGTGGTTTCGATTTGCATTTTTCTGATGATTAGTAAGGCTGAACAATTTTTCATATGCTTGTTGGCCGCATGTATGTTTTCTTTTGAAAAATGTCTGTTGATGTCCGTTGCCCACTTTATGAAGGGGTTATTTGTTTTTTTCTTGTTAGTTTAATTTCCTTATAGATTCTGGAGATTAATCCTTTGCCATATGAAGAGTCTGCAAATATTTTCTCCCATTCTGTAGGTTGTCTGTTTACTCTGTTGATAGTTTCTTTTGCTGTGCAGAAGCTCTTCAGTTGAATTAGGTTCCAATGGCCAATTTTTGTTTCTGTCATGTTTGTTTTTGAGGACTTAGTCATGAATTCTTTGTCCAGGCCAATGTCCAGAGGAGCGATTTTTAGGTTTTTGTCCAAGATTTGAATAGTTTCATGTCTTATACTTAAGTCTTTAATCCCTCTTGAGTTACTTTTTCTATATGGCGAGAGATAGGGGTCCAATTTCATTCTGCATATGATAAACTGATTTTCCCAGCAGCGCTTATGGAATAGCACAGCCGTGGTCCTGTTGTCATTCTCTGCCAGTTGAACTGGATCATCTTTGACGCCAACACAAGCCCTGATAAATCCTGGGGTTACTACACATACTGGACCTTGACCTGGGATAGTTTCCCTGTAATATCTCTGCCCATTGCAAACTAGTCTGCTGCTGAGAGCCCAGCATGCTTGAAGCTTGTGCCTACCCAAGACTCTTGAGCTAAATTTATTCTGTGGTCTACCTGAACCTTAGCTCTCCTCTTTCAAAAATATGTGGGGAAAAAAGGTATTTATTTTATAGGCTGGTTGAATGTTTAGCAGAAGTCTGCATTATATTCAACACTTTCTCTTGTTTAACCTCTTGTTAGTAAGGATATATGGTAACTTTATTTTTTTTTTTTTTTTTTTGAAAGAAAGGAAAAGAGAGGAAAGAAAGTGAGAGTGAAAGAAAGAAAAAAAAAAGAATGTACGAGAGAAAGAAAGAGGAAGAAAAAGAGGGAGAGAGAACAGGATTCTTGTTCTACTGCCC
>CAUYLG010002718.1:0-22317 GCA_963573385.1 Cacajao melanocephalus
AAAAAAAAATAAATAAAATAAAAGGTTCTAAAATCCCAGAAGAGAAGTTGTCTTCAAAGATCCTTTGCCTCCCAGGGTCAACGTCACCAGTTTTCTGGGAGGCCCGGAGGACCCCTCGGCAATGAGGTGGAAATGGTCAGCACGGCGGGGTGGACGCCTCTGAGACCTGCCCAGCTGGCCAGGCTGGAAGCTGTGGAGGCATCCTCAGGTCTCCAGGTGTTAAGCCTCCCTGAGTCACGGATGAGGTGACGGCTGACGATCATAGCCCAGCACTTGCTCTGGGTAGGAGCAGGGCACCTTGGGGTATGGCGGGGCTGGGGAGTGGGGGGCAGTGGACTGGGAGCTCTGCCTGGCACCAGCGACCCACTCTCCCATGACAGGCTCCTCGAGGGTCCTGGGCAGTCACGGATCCCAATCCCTCGTTTGTGTTTTGTTGTTCGAGACAGTCTTGCTCTGCTGTCCAGGCTGGAGTGCAATTGTGTGATCTCGTCTCGCTGCAACCTCCACCTCCTGCGATCAAGCGATCCTCCTGCCTCAGTCTCCCGAGTAGCTGGGATTACAGGCATGTGTCGCCATGCCCAGCTAATTTTTGTATTTTTAGTAGAGATGGGCTTTCACCATGTTGACCAAACTCCTGACCTCAAGTGATCCACCCGCCTCAGCCTCCCAAAGTTCTGGGATTATAGGCATGAGGCATCACACAGGCCTCCAACCCCCTGTTTTATCGATAGGGAAATGGAGGCTGACAGAGAAGAAAGGGCTTGGCCAGGGTCCCCTCCTGAATTAGGAACCATGTGGCCTGTCCCACTGCTGCTCAGCAAGAGGCTCCCCAGCCTCCTCCACACAGCTGGGGTAGCCCCAATGTCTCCCTCTGCCAGAGTGGCCCTTCCTTCTCCCAGCTCACCCTTCGAGGAGAGCAGGAGATGATCAGCCTTGTGCACAGATGAGGGAAACTGAGGCTCAGCCTGGCGAAGGGGCAGAGGGGGTCAGAACCAGTCAGCAGACACTCACTAGGCTCAGATCACCCCCACCAGTGCCCCGAGGACACAGAGACACCAGATCCCCAAGTGTGCTGTGGCAGGGTCCATGCAGACCCGTCCACCTGGGGCTGGGAGGAGCCCTCCTCACCCCACCTGGCCTCCGAGGTTCTGTCTTCTTTCCTGATGGTGCCTTACTCCCTGTCTCCTGCAAGCTGTGCTGTGGCCCAGGACCCAGGACGGAGCAGGGTTTGCTGGACCGATGACAGTGGCGTCCCTGCCTGTGTCTGTGAGTCTGGAGGGATCGTCTGTGTGTCTCCCTGCTCACATCAGGGGCTGGGAGGCCGGGGTACTGTAAAGAGGGTGCCCTGGTCTCAGACACCAGGTGTACTCAACCGAGCCCCTGTAGGTCTTGGGTAATTAATTAATCACTGGGCTGTTTAAAGATTAACAGCAGAATGGTGGGAGAAAGTCTTAACTCATGATGGGGGCACAGAAGGGGGGCTTTCCCTGTCCCTGGCAACCCCTGGACCCTGTGACATGGGTGAGGAGGTACGAAGGAGGCTGGCTCTGCACCCCCACCCCTTACTTCCTCTCCCCCTACCATCCCCAGCCTCTCCTGGTCTCCAAAGAGGGGTTCTGAGCTCACAGTCAGGGGGCTGAGGCATTTAAAATGGGAGCAGAGAGTTCCAGGAGCAAGACCCAACCCGGGCTGGGCATCCCTCCACAGACACTGGCTGGGCTGTGTGGCCTTAAGCGAGTCATTGCCCAGTCTGAACCTTGTTTCCCCATCTGCAAGAGGAGGGCACTCACAGCCAGTGGTTGCAGATTGGAGGAGAGGACATCTGCCCTGTCCACGAGCCTGGCGCACAGAAAGTGATCAGGACTTCCTCCCAGAGACCCGGCACCCCAGGTCTTCGCACAGTGCCCCCTCACGTCAGAATCACTCTCCTCCGAGAATAACAGTCAAGTTCGAGTCTAACCCCCAGGCAAGGGAAAGTGGCCCTTTCTCCAGGGCCAGGTGGGGAAGGTGAGTCAGCTTCCTCACCTGGGCTGATTCACACCTGTGTGGAGTGCAGGTGGGGAGGAGACAGACAGACGATTCCTCCCTTCGCTCTGGGGCAGCCCATTCCATCAGGCCGAGCTGGGAGATGAGGGATTCAAGATGAACCCGCGCCCCCAGAGGGGGCGATATAGTCCAGAGGCCCAGAGAGGGGCGAAGATTGATGCCTTCACACAGCACCCCAGAAGAAATGCCACGGGCAGGGAGCCACGACCTTGCGTCCTTTCCCAGCTGCCCCCACCATCTGTTAGGTAACAGAGCCCAGCCCCACCTCCCACCAGCCCACCCAGCTGAGCCAGCTGCCACCCCTCCCTCCAAAGGTGCCCAAGGGATCAGTGAGTCCCGGTGACTCAGGGTGGGAAAGACCCGTGAAGTCATCCATCGGCCAAGGCCACCTCCTGAAGCTGTCCTGGCTGCTGGTCTGACCAGCCTGGGGAGTTCCCCAGCTGTCTCCTGCCCTGGCTGCAGGACGGAGCTGCCGGTGTGGACGGAGGATGACCTCACAGGCTCCCAGCCCCTGGCTCAACCTCATCGGCCCCAACAGCAGGCCTCAGAGGAACAGGCCCCTGGCCCGCCCAGAGCCTTCCTTGCAGCCCCACCACAGAGAGGAGTGAAGGAGACGCCTCGAACGCAGTGTTGGCTCAGGGCCCAGGGCTTGGCTGGAGCGGGAGTCAGGGAACATTGTGATCATTTGTATGCTCTGCGGGGCAGCCACTGGAGCAGCCAAAGCTTCATCACTGAGCTCATCAGAAAGTGTTGCCCAGGACCGAAGGCCCCAGACATTGGAGAAACAGGGACGCAGGTTCAAATCTGACCTTCCCCAGTCTCGAGGCTTGGACCCCTGCACGCCCCCTCTCTGGGCCTCAGTTTTCTCATTTGTCAAATGGAGCAGGTGAGAGCTGCCTGGCCTGCTGGCTGGGAGGACAAAATCAGTGTCCCTGAAGGAAACACGCACGGGGCTGCGAGGAAGGAATCTTAGGGACCTGGCTGAGGGGACCAGGTCTGAGCTGTTTCCATCCCCGGCTGGGATGAGGAGGGCGCAGAGGACTCCCCACCTCTCCCCACAGCCCCCCTGTCCGTAGTGCCTCCCACTGGCTGGCCCCACTGCTTCACAGGCAGGGGGAGAGGGCAGCAGGAGGTCCTGACAGGAACGCCTTCACAGCCAGTTCCCACTGAGCACAGGCATGGCCAGGCTTCAATGACAGCCCAACAACCCCTTCCACGGGAAGGGAGAGAAGCAGAGTGAAGGAGGTGAATTTGGAGAGATGTTTTAACCCAAGGAAAACCCTACAGGGCATTCAGAGACTGCTGACACAGATGAGGCCCGGAGAGTTGGCACAGGGACCCCGACACCCGCCCCCATCGCTCTCCCAAAGTCCAGAGAGGTTGCTCAGGCTTGCAGGGGATGGGGACCCAGGAAGGCTCAGTCGACCAGCACCTCCCTAGGCCATTCCAGGCTTTGAGCCACCATGTGGCAGGGTGGGCAGGCTGCCAGCCGAGGGAGCCCACCCCAGGGGAGCCGTGTGCATTCCCAGACGGGCACATTCCCGGGCACATTCCTGCCAGGGAGCCACTCTGCCACCCGCACCACCCCGCCTGCCCCGCACACAGTGCCCATTGTCTGCCCAGACACTTTGAGCTGCCGCTGCCCCCGGCCTCTGCCACATCCCCACGCCTCCCATTCCCGGGTGGGGCTCCACAAGCCCAAACACCCCTCTCCCAGCCCTCGACCTTGAAGGGCAGATGTCATTTTTCTTGGAACAAAGCAAGGATTAGAGGAAGGAAGTGACTTGCCCCAGGTCACAGAGGCCAAATCCAAATCCAAATCCAAATCCCTGGACCCGCAATTAATTACTCTTCGCTAAGAATCCTTCCTCCTCCAACCCTACACCTCTGGGCCGAGGGGCACCCTGGCTCAACAGCTTAGACCTTGCCTCCCGAGCACCTGCTGTGGGCCAGGCCCTGTGCTGCCCCCTACAACCCTGCCTCCCTGGCAGGGCCCAGAAGCCCTGCTGGGTGTGAATTTCCCCAATATCACACAGGACCAAGAAGCTGACTCAGGGCAGGAGGAGTTTGCCAAGGCCACCCAGCGAGGAAGCCAGTGAGCCGAGATCCAGGCCAGCCCACGAACTTTCCACCTCCTGCAGGGAACAGTGTGGGGTAGAGCCAGCGGGGGTGGGAGGGACCGAGGGAGCGTCCAGGGGAGAAAGTGTGTCCAAACAAAGCCTCGAGGGGAAGGGCCCTGCTCTGTGAAGCCAGGCACGCCTTTGTTTGCTCATTCACCCAGCACCATCCAAGCCTGTGGTGTAGACGAGGCACCAGTCTAGGATACAGGTGGGACACAGGGTGAGGAGTTGAGATAGTCTGCCTTCAGGGAGAGGGGTCAGATAATATGCACTCCTCAGGTCATAAAACCAGGGGGCAGCCAGGCACGTTGGCTTATGCCTGCAATCTCAGCACTTTGGGAAGCTGAGGAGGGCGGATCACTTGAGGTTGGGAGTTCCAAACCAGCCTAACCAACATGGAGAAACCCTGTCTCTACTAAAAATACAAAAATTAGCCAGACGTGGTGGCACATGCCTGTAATCCCAGCTACTAGGGAGGCTGAAGCAGGAAAATCTCCTGAACCTGGGAGGTGGAGGTTGCAGTGAGCCAAGATCGCGCCATTGCACTCCAGCCTGGGCAACAAGAGCAAAACTCCATCTCAAAAAAAAAAAAAAACAGGGGACTGCCGAGTCTAAAATATCAAGCTCCGCTTCCTTCCCAGCTCCCTTCCTGGTTTCCATCTCTCCTTAGCACTCACGGGGCCCAGTTCTAACCCACTTCAGAGCCCATCCGTAGATAGTCACTCTACTGACCTTCCCTGCTAAGAGGCTTTGCAGGTGCTGTTCCCTCCCATTGCCAACACCCTTCCTCCAGAGAGCCTCAGGCCTTCTCTCTCACTTCCTTCAGAGTCCTGTTCAAACAAGACCACCCTATACAAATAGCAACTCCACGCTCACCCCAGCACCCAGCACCCACCTCCCCCGACCCTGCACCCTGATTCTGGCTCTTCCCACGATCTGGTTTACCACTTATTTACTTGCTTTTCATGTTTAATGCCTGCCCTTCCATCCCCCTGCTAGAATGGAAGGTGTATGAGAGTTGGGATTTTCATCTGTTTTGCTGTATGAAGTAGATGAGGGGAGAATCCGAACTGATGATAAGATTATTTTAACTCAACATACCAGTAAAACTAGCTCCAAGATCAAGACAGAGAATGTTTCCAGGCCCCAAAAGCTGCCCAGGCTCTCCCTCTGGTCAGTGCCCACCCCTGCCCCCAAGGGTAACCACTCTCCTGTCACCAGGAGCCTGCCTGGTCCAGACCTCTGTGTCAGTGGGATTGGTGTGTGATTTTTTTTTCTTTGTTTTGAGATGGAGTTTTGCTCTTGTTGCTCAGGCTGGTGCAATGGCACAATCTCGGCTCATCACAACCTCCACCTCCCAGGTTCAAGCGATTCTCCTGCCCCAGCCTCCCGAGCAGCTGGGATTACAGGCATGCACCACCACGCCCAGCTACTTTTGTATTTTTAATCAGAGACGGGGTTTCTCCATGTTGGTCAGGCTGGTCTTGAACTCCCGACCTCAGGTGATCCACCCACCTTGTCCTCCCAAAGTGCTGGGATTACAGGGGTGAGCCACAGTGCCTGGCCAGCGGCGTGTAATTTTTTTGCAGGCATGGGCTTTCCGCACTCAGCATGAGCTCCGCCCACGCTGCTGTCTGCAGCCAGGGTGACCAGTGAGCTTTTTCCTTAAGCAGCAGGTACGGGGATCCAGAGTTCTGGGAGGTGTGGCGGACGAGCTGGGCCCTGACGGGGTTGGAGACGAAAGTCAGGCAACAGCAGCTCATCGACAGCATTTCAAGCCATGGAATTTGAGTAATTTGTTTTTTTTTTTTTTTTTTGAGGCAGAGTCTCGCTCTGTCACCCAAGCTGGAGTGCAGTGACGTGATCTCGGCTCACCACAACCTCCACCTCCTGGGTTCAACTGATTCTCCTGCCTCGGCCTCCTGAGTAGCTGGAAGACACCACCATGCCTGGCTAATTTTGTATTTTTAGTAGTGATGGAATTTCTCCATGTTGGTCAGGCTGGTCTCAAACTCCTGACCTCAGGTCATCTGCCCTCCTTGGCCCCAAAGTGCTGGGATGACAGGCGTGAGCCACTGTGCCTGGCAGGAATTTGAGTCATATTGAGCTAGCCATGCCACTGATGGAATCGTTTCTTGCTGCCGCAAGATTCAGGGCCACTTGCTGCAGGTCAAGCCTCCTGCCCTACTGTCGCTGTGAGGTGCTAGAAGACGGTTCGGAAACAGAGCCCTATTTCAGACGCAGAGAGGTGAGGCTTAGCCAGGGAGAGTGACTGGCCCCACGTCACTCGGCTGGTAGAGTTGGGCCAGGACTCCTCGCTCTGCGCTGGAGACCCCTGCACTGCCCTCTGGGTGTGCCAGGTCGGCTTGAGGAGACCGGGCTCACACCCAAATCAGGACATAGCCTGTAGTGAGGGTCTGGGTGAGCTGGGAGGTGTTCAGAATAAGAGAGCAACCCATGAAGGCTCCCGGGAGGAAGCAAACCTGGTGCTGAGCCAGAGGAGCCTGAGGCAGGGTAACCCCCACCTGAAGTCACCGTCTCCCTAGCAGTGATATCATTAGCAAGACAGAATGCTCAGGGCACACAGCTGGAGGATGGGGCAAGCTGAGGCGGGGGCCAGGTGGGTGGTTGGAAATATGTCACTAGCCCGGGGGCCAACCCCCATCAGCAGCCAATGGCCCCTAGAAGATGACTGGTCCTCACACACCTTGGAAACCAGAGCGAGAGGCCGTCAGGGTGGGGAAGGTGGCCCATCACCTCCTGTCCAAGCACCTCATTTACAGGGAGGGGAATTGAGGCCCGGGGCGGGTAGTGACTATCCCAGAGTTACATGGCAAGCGCGGGGCTGATGCCGGAGAGGGACCCAGGCCTCCTCCCTCCCAGCAGTGTTCTCTTTACCCTCCAAGTGTGTTCCCTGGGATGTCTTGCCCAGACGCAGGCCACTCTGCTCCCGCACTGCTGGGCTGGGTTAGCAGAAGAGGCAGGAAGGTGGAAGAAGGCAAGGGCTGTGTTCAGGAGGGGACCCCGAGGTTATGAGGATGGTCTACACCCCCAGGGACTCAGGCTGGTGGAGGACGGAGGGAGCACGACTCAGAACTCATCTTCCTCCCTATCATGTTCTTCCCACAGCCCTGTCTCCGCACCAGGCCTGGGAGCTGGCTACTCAGCAATTGTGTTTTCAGGAATTTTGCAAACTGGCCTCAAAACACAGCTGTGATTAGATGTCAATTTTTTTTTTTTTAGACAGTTTCACTCTTGTTGCCCAGGCTGGAGTGCAATGGCAAGGTCTTGGCTCACTGCAACCTCCGCCTCCCGGGTTCAAGCGATTCTCCTGCCTCAGCCTCCCCAGTAGCTGGGAGTGCAGGTGCCTGCCAGCGTGCCCAGCTAATTTTTGTATTTTTAGTAGAGATGGGTTTTTACTGTGTTATCCAGGCTGGCCTCAAACTCCTGACCTCATGTGATCCACCCACCTTGACCTCCCAAAGTGCTGGGATTACAGGTGTGAGCCACCACCCCCGCCCGTTTTTTTGTTTTGTTTTGTTTTGTTTTGAGATGGTGTTTTGCTCTTGTTGCCCAGGCTGAAGTGCAATGACTCGATCTCGGCTCTGCAACCTCGGCCTCCCAGGTTCAAGAGATTCTCCTGTCTCAGCCTCCCAAGTAGCTCAGATTACAGGCATGTGCCACCATGCCTGGCTAATTTTTTTGTATTTAGTAGGGACGGGGTTTCACCATGTTAGTCAGGCTGGTCTCAAACTCCTGACCTCAGATAATCCACCCGCCTTGGCCTCCCAAAATGCTGGGATAACAGATGTGAGCCACTTTGCCTGGCCTAGACGTCAGAGTATTTAAACTTACAATTCAGGGACAGGCATGGTGGCTTACGCCTGTAATCCCAGCACTTTGGGAGTCCGAGGCAGGTGAATGACTTGAGGTCAGGAGTTTGAGACCAGCCTGGCCAACATGGTGAAACCCAGCCTCTACAAAAACTACAAAAAAAAAAAATTAGCTGGGCATGGTGGCGCACACCTGTAATCCCAGCAACTCAGGAGGCTGAGGCAGGAGAATCACTTGAACCTGGGATGTGGAGGTTGCAGTGAGCCAAGATTGCACCACTGCACTCCAGACTGGGTGACAGAGCGAGACCCTATCTCAAAACAAAACAAAACTTACAATTGAATAAACATTCAAAACACATCACTCCCCAATTATTTGACCACATCTTCCTATGTATCTGTGCTTTTGAGGTTGTTTACATCTGTGGCTCTGTGCAGGGAGCTGTGACCCTCTCCCCAGCCCCCAATGCAGGGACTTCAAGTTTCCAGCTTGAACTTGCCCTTGGTGGGCATGTTTACACCACAGAAATTGGCAAATGGGGCAAGTTAGGGATCTAAGCCAGCCCCCACCCTGCCCAGAGAGCCGGTTGTTAAACATTAACCAGCACGCCTCTGCCCTGTCCTAGCCATCCACAAAGCCCTCCCTCTGGATTGTCTCCAGAATCTGCCTGCTTCTACCCTGTCCTCCACCCTCCTGGCTTACCTCTCTGCCTCCCTAAGTCCCTTTCTCCACCCAGCAGCCACAGGGTCTCACTCTATTGCCCACGCTGGAGTGCAGTGGCATGATCACAGCTCACTGAAGCCTCGATGTTTCAACTCAAGCTCTTCTCCCATCTCAGCATCCTGAGTAGCTGGGACTAAAGGCACACACTACCTTGCCTGGCTAATTTTTTATTTTTTTTGTAGAGATGGGGTCTCGCTATTTTGCCCAGGCTGATATCGAACTTCTAGGCTCAAGCGATCCTCCTGCCCCAGACTCCCAGTGTTAGGATTACAGGTGTGAGCCACTGGACCCAGCCCAGAAAGACCTTTCTAAACTTAAAAGAATAAATAACTGGCCAGGTGCAGTGGTTCACACCTATAATCCCAGCACTTTGGGAAGTCAAGGCAGGTGGATCACCTGAGGTCGGGAGTTTGAGATGAGCCTGACCAACAGGGAGAAACCCATCTCTACTAAAAATACAAAATTAGTCAGGCGTGGTGGTGAGCGCCTGTAATCCCAGCTACTCAAGAGGCTGAGGCAGGAGAATCGCTTAAACCCAGGAGGCAGAGGTTGCGGTGAGCCAAGATCATGCCATTGCCCTCCAGCCTGGGCAACAAGAGCAAAACTCTACCTCAAAAAGAAGAATAAATGACACAAAACTATAAAACAAAGATGCTGCCCCTGGCTTCAAGGTCCTGCCCTCTCCTATCCCACAGCTGCAGGGGGTCCCAGCTGATCTGTCTTCCTCCAGGCCAGTTCCAGCCTCTCCCCTTCTCCCCGGTCTCTCATTACACAAGTCTCTGCAAAGACAGCTCCCCTAAGAGACCCTCCAGATACCCCCCAACCCTCACCCTCCATCTCCCTGCGGAAGCAGGCCCAGCCACTCGCTAACCCAACACCCACTGGATTTGTGTCTTTGCACAGACCTCTCTGCACTTATCTTCCAGATTGTGTCTGTCCTCACACTAGACTGGAAGCCCTGTGTGGTGTGGGCAGAGCTTCTCACCGTCCCACTCATGATGTCTCTCCAGCACCTAATGCACTGCCTGGCACACAGTAGGTGCTCAGTAAATACTTAGTGAATGAGTCCATAGGAGAGCACAGGAGTCTAAAACTGTGATCATCTGGGCCCATGCAAAGAAGAGAAGGGTTGGGGGCATGGTCAGAGCCCGTCCCCCATCCTCCCCCAGCCCACCCCAGCCTGCCCTGCCAGCCCCAGGCCGTGGCTCCCTCCCCCACTCTCCCTCAGTCCGGACTTCCAACATGTGCTCTGGTCCTTCCCACAGCAACTCCTTCCCTTGGGGCTGGTGGGGAACAGGCAGGAGGAATTCCTGGCCCCAAGTCAGAGGAGGTGCCCCGGCAGGCAGGCGGGAGGCAGTGCGCACACGCCAGGGACTGCTCCAAATTCCAGCTCCCACGGGCCACTGGGAGCCCGCCAGGCAGGGCTAGGGAGGAGCAGGGAGCCCCTCCTCGCAGGAGCCAGGAGGGCACGGGGAGCCTGGGGCAGGACGAGGGAAGAAGTCAGCGTGGAGACAGGGTGGGAGGGCCGGCCTGATGATCCACCACTCCCAGCACCCAGATGGGAAGACTGAAACCTCCTGACAGCAAACGCTCAGCTCCTGACTCTTCCTGGGCCAAAGACCTGGCACAGCCAATAGTGCACGGAGAGAGGGTTGTCTGGGACCAGAGACCAGCATTCAGGGATGAAGGGGGGTGTTTGAGGGCCAATTAACAGGAGACTCGTGGAAAGAGCCCCGGACTGGTGAGGGGAGTCCTGATCTACCCAGCTGTCAGTGGGACCAGGAGTTGGCCCTGTCCCTCACTGCGCCTGGACGCCCCACTTGTCCACTGGGTGGTTGCCCAAGGTGGGCCCAGCTCTGCCCTTCCCTGAGACTGCTCTCCTATTGCCCGCTGAAGTCCTAGTGGCTGAGGAATCTCTGCCGAGAGAGGCTCTCAGCCAGGCCTCTCCTGGGTCCCCGTCCTGTCCCTGCCCCCTCCCCTTGTGGGGTCAGGGCCAGGTGCGATGGGCTCAGGCAGCGGCCCCTGCCCAGCTGTCAGCGCTGGAGCTGCCGCCAACACCCACACCAGCACACCTGGCCTGCTTCGTGCCACCCTGCCACCCGGCCGCCACCCCTTTCCCAGCTCCTCCCCTGGCCCCACCAGCTCCTGTGGCGCCCTCAGCCCACAGTGTGGTATGTGAACTGTGGACCACTGGATCCAGACTTCCAGAACCACAGTGCCTTTGAACAGAGAATCCTAGAATGACACAGTCTTACAATCAGAAAAGTCCAGGACCATCGACTACTGGGACGTTTTCCATTCTGGTCCCAAGAACTCTTGGTACTAAATAATTTCAGGAATGCACCATACAAACAAAGATCCGACCCCATGGAAACTAGGACTTAGGAAATTTCAGGAGCGAGGGCTCTTAATTCTCAAGTAACACTCCCATTGTCCCAGAGGATGGGAGCCCCAGGTTCTTCCCAGCACCCGGACTAACAGACACCCAGAAGCAGAGCCTGCACCTTGTGAGCCTGCGCCTGGAACAGAGAAGGCGGGAAGGGACAGGGGAAGAGAGAGGGCGCTTCTGAGCAAACTGGAGGCGCTGAGGACCTCTTCTCCAGGCCCAGGGAGGCTCCCTCCACCTTAGCCAAGAGAGAGGAGCCAAACAGAAAGAATGCAGTTGATGCCACAGGGCTTGGGCGGCGGGTGTGTGGTCACCGGGGGTGGCAGGAGCTCTCTCCTTCCTGGCGGGAGTTTGGAATTTTCTCCTGGCAGGAAGGGCCCACCCTCCTAGGCATGGAAAACAATCCTTGGCAGCTGGCCCTTGAGGCGTGCAATGTCTTTGACAATCAAATATGATTGTCCTCCCTGCCGTACCCCCATCCCAGTGCAGGGGGGAAACTGAGGCAGAGTCTCCATCTACATCAAGAATCTGAATCTGTCCCTGGCAGATTCCAGTCTTCCCCATCCCTGATCGTGGAATGTCAGAGCCCAAGAGAGACACAGAGGTGGGGCCAGGCTAGTCCCTGCCAGGGCAAGTGGGAGCTGAGACCAGAGAGGGTAGTGGTTTGCCCGAAGTCAGTCAGCAGGCTGAGGTAAGGTCTCTTACTGCCTCCACTAAGGCTCACCTCCAGGGCCCCTCCTCCAGGAAACCTTCACAGATCACCCTTCCTCAGGCCCCTCCGCCCCTTAAGCCTTTCTCAGCCACCAAGCAGGGTGCTCTAGTGGTTCTGGCCTTGTTTTTTGGTGTGATGGAGTTTTGTTCTTGTTGCCCATGCTGGAGTGCAATGGTGGGATCTCGGCTCACTGCAATCTCTGCCTCCCAGGTTCAAGCGATTCTCCTGCCTCAGCCTCCTGAATGCTGGAATTACAGGCACCTGCCACCATGCCTGGCTAATTTTTTTTGTATTTTTAGTAGAGACAGGGTTTCACCACGTTGGCCAGGCTGGTCTCAAACTCCTGACCTCAGGTGGTCCGCCTGCCTTGGCCTCCCAAAGTGCTGGGATTCCAGGCGTGAGCCACTGCCCCTGACCCCTGGCCTTGTTTTCTAAATGTTTGATGTGAGTGTCTCACCTTCCCAGCCTGGGCTGTGATGGTACCTCCCCATCAGCCTGGAACCAGATGGAAACTGAGGCCTCCAAGCCCCTGCTGAAATGCCTCCCGTGGCTCGGCGCCACTCCAGGACAGAGTCCAATGCAGCCTGGTGCTTGGGGAGGTGGAGCCTGTGGCTGCACTCCCACCTCATCCTTGGTCCCACTGGGCATGAGCCTCCCGAGTTTCTCGCAGCCCTCACCCCTCCATCTCTCCCCGTGCAGCCTTGGCCCTCGCTGCCCCGTCCCTGTGGCCCCTTTCTCTTCTTCCTCTTTTCTGGCCTGTTTAGCCTCTCCCCTGAGACTGCCTTCCTTGGGACTCCTGCCTGGAGTGGGACCCCTCTGGGGCCTTGCACCTGCCTCTCCCGCCCTCTGCACAGCACTGGTGGCCTCTCCCTCTGCCTGACGCCCCCTCCCTGAGGCTGGCCTGGGTCTCACTCGGACTGGATCTTAGACTGATGCCCCTCAGGAATGTTAGCGGAGGGCCGACTGTGGGTCTCGGCCGCTCACACGCCTTCATTCATCAAATCCTGGCAACAACAGGAGACGGCCTCTCATCTTAGCATCTCCATTTTTCAGATGATGAGACTGAGGCACAGAGTGGTTAAATCACTTCCTCAGCCGGGTGCAGTGGCTCACGCCTGTAATCTCAGCACTTTGGGAGGCTGAGGCGGGTGGATCACCAGAGGTCAGGAGTTCGAGACCAACCTGGCCAACATGGTGAAACCCTGTCTCTACTAAAAATACAAAAAAATTAGCTGGGTGTGGTGGCACATGCCTGTCATCCCAGCTACTCAGGAGGCTGAGAGAGGAGAGTCGCTGGAACCAGGGAGTCAGAGATTACAGTGAGCCGAGATTGCACTACTGCACTCCAGCCTGGGCCACAGAGCAAGACTCCACCTCAAAATAAAAATTGCTGGGCGTGGTGGCTCATGCCTGTAATCCCAGCACTTTGGGAGGCGGAAGCAGGTAGATCACCTGAGGTCAGAAGTTCGAGACCAGCCTGATCAACATGGAGAAACCTTGTCTCTCCTAAAAATACAAAATTAGCCAGACGTGGTGGTGCATGCCTGTAATCCAACTACTCAGGAGGCTGAGGCGGAGAATCACTTGAACCTGGGAGGCAGAGGTTGCGGTGAGCCGAGATGGTGCCATTGCACTTCAGCCTGGGCAACAAGAGTGAAACTCCATCTCAAAAAAAAAAAAAAAAAGAAGTGTCACCAAAAAAAAAAATCACTTCCTGAAGGTCACAGAGGAAGCGATGGAGCTGGGAAGGGAACCCTGAAAGTCCACTGCAGAGTTTACACGCATCCTGTCCTGTTGGGTCACTCTGCCCCAGGGGAAAGGACAGAAGCACCCAGCCCCACAGCTCTGGGGAACCCACCTCTGGGACCCCTGGGCCAGAGACCACTTAGCTCTGCCCTTCAAGGCTCCGAGAGATCCCTGGTTCCAGAATCCACTGCCCCCTACCCCATGACACATATGCACACAGACAGCCATACAGACACACGAGTCATGTACAGTCTCACACAGACACAGACACGTATCCTTGGCGCCGGACCGGCTGCAGGAAGAACACAGCTGCCCGAGCTTTTTTCACTTCAGCTTTTCCTAAATTTGCTTTGAGGAAGTCGCTGCCACCTCGGACTTCTCCCTGGTCTCTCACGCGCTCCAGACCACATCTGCCCCACCCTCCCTTCTCTGGAAGGCTGGAGAACGGAGACCCAAAGGGCCCTGCCCTAGCAGCAGTGGGGAAGACACGCGGTGACCACGACGCAGAAGTGCACTCTGCTGTTGTCAGAAGAGAGCTGTCAGAGAAGCACAGAGTGCAGAAGAGCAGCAGTGCTTGCAACAGAGCGAGGCAGAGCGGGGTGCGGGGTCAGGAGCCCTGGGGCAGCAAGGTTGCAGCTGAGAAAGTGGCCTCTGCAAATTTCTAGGGACGAGCATTCCAGGAAGCGGGGAGAGCCAATGTAAAGGCCTCCGAGGTGGGGACCAGCCTGCCTCGTTGCAGGAACAGAGAGGAGACCAGTGTGGCCATGAGGCCCGGGAGGGGCGGGTCCTGGGCACTGCAGTGGCCTGAGCTCTTACTCTGCGTCCAGTGGAGCTACGGAGGGTGTGCAGCAGAGGCGGGGTACAATCTGACCAGGGTTTGTTCAATGCTGGCTGCCAGGTGGAGGATAGATATGAGCGTCAAGAACAGAGCAGGACTGGACAACGGTGCCTCACATCTGTAATCCCAGCACCTTGGGAGGCTGAGGCAGGCGGATCACTTGAGGTCAGGAGTTCGAGACCAGCCTGGCCAATGTGGCGAAACCCTGTCTCTACTAAAAATACAAAAAGAAACAAACAAACAAAAATAGCCAGGTGTGGTGGCAGGAGCCTGTAATCTTAGCTACTCAGGAGGCTGAGGCAGGAGAATCACTTGAACCCGGGAGACTGAGGTGGCAGTAAGCCAAGATTGTGCCACTGCACTCCAGCCTAGGCAACAGAGGGAGATGCCATCTCAAAAAAAAAAAAAAAAGAACAGAAGCAGGAAACCAGCCAGGAGACCAGAGGGGCTGGGGCATGCTGTTCCACCAGGGCCACGCAGCCCTGACCATCTGGCAATCCCAGGCAAGTCACCTCATTCATTCTTAGTTTACACATGCCTTCAGGCAATGGGTCTTTCAATAGACATTCATTGAACTCCTACTATGTGCTCAGCACCATGCTAGGTGCAGAGGGTACAAGAATAGCCAGACAGACACAACCCAGGACCCAACGAGGTTGCTGCCTGGCTGGGAAGATGGATGCAGAGCACAAAGCAGGGAGGGAGACTCAGAGAGTGCAACAGAGCAAACATCAGGCAACCCCAATGCAGGTGGGGATCAGGGGAGGCTTCCAGGAGGAGGTGACATTGGAGCCAAGCCCAGAAGGGCAAGTTGGGATTCCCACCCCAGGCAAGCGGGAACAGCATTCCAGGCAGGGAGGACGGATGCCCAGGAGCTCAGCATTGGCCTCCCACTTCCCCAAGGGGCTTCCTCTCTTCTCCCTCCCCAGGTACAGTTTCTCCTCCTGTGAAATGGGGGTCGATTGTGTGCCTGCCACCCCATTCCCAGGTGTGAGGAACAAATGGACCATGTGTGACAGGAGCAGGTGCACTGCCTGGCTCACGGAGCGTGATGAGCATGAGATCCACTTCCTACGCCTGCCCACCCATCCAGGAGGGAGAAGGGAGCTCCCTGGGATGAGGTTTAGTGGAAGATCTCAGGGAAGGCCTCCCACAGCCCACACACAAATATCTCCCTAACTCGCTGCCTGCTGTGCCTGAAGTCTCTCTCACAAATTCACTCCGAGGTGGCCGGACCAAATTGAGGACTAGCTCAAACAGGTCGGGGGAAGCACCTCCCCCTAAGTCACACCCACCAGTATGCCATTTCAATCCGTTTACCATTGCCATGGCAACACCCAGAAATTGCTGACCCCTTCCATAGCATCAACCCCGACAACCCAGAAGTTGCCCCCTTGTCTTGTAAATTTCTGCATAACTCACCCCTTCATTTGCATATAATTAAAACAGGTATAAATATGAGTGCAGCCCTGCTTCAGAGCTGCTGCTCTGGGACCACTGCCTATGGGGTAGCCCAGCAGCCCTGCTCCAGGAGGAGTGAGAACTCTGCTGCTGTACACTGTCCCTTCAGTGAAAGGTGCTGTTTAATACCACCTGCTGCCCTTGAATTCTTCCCTAGGAGAGGCCAAGAACCCTCCCAGGCTAAACCCTAATTTAGCTAAGCCTTGCCTGTCCTACATCAATCAATTCCTTGGCATCATAATTGCCCACGCTTCCTATACAGGTCAGCCCTGGCAGGGTATTCCTCAGCCTTCACAGCTCAGCTCAAATCTCCCTCTTTCAGGAAGCCTTCCCTGATTGCTACAGCCCACAGCATCTCTCTCTGTCAATCTTTTCACTCTGCATTGACCTTTGGCCTTTGGAGTTCCTGCCTCAGAGCTGAAAGGGCTCTGAGAAATTGTACCACCCTGCCCTCCCTGAGCCCGAGCCCTCATGCTACAAACAAGGAAACAGGCCCAAACAGGCCTCACCAAGCCTACACCTTGAGTCGTCATGGGAGCTGGGACAGGAGGCAGGCCACCTCAGTGCCCAGCCCCGTCACTATCCACTATGCCACACAGCCAGTGCAGACTGGGTTTGCCATTTGTTTCATGTTTTATTTATTTATTTATTTGAGGCAGAGTCTCGCTCTGTTGCCCAGGCTGGAGTGCAATGGCAAGAACTCAGCCCATGCAACTTCCGCCTCCCAGGCTCAAGCGATTCTCTTGCCTCAGCCTCTCAAGTAGCTGGAATTACAGACACTCGCCACCGTGACCGGATAATTTTTGTATTTTTAGTACAGATGGGGGTTTCACCATGTTGGCCAGGCTGGTCTTGAACTCCTGACCTCAGGTGATCTGCCCACCTCGGCCTCCCAAAGTGCTGGGATTACAGGCGTGAGCCACCATGCTGGGCCCCATTTGCATGTTTTAAATTAATTATAAAATCCTTCACACATGCAGAAGAAAGGGTGCAGCTATCTCGCTGCAACGGGGGAGTTTCTCTGCAAATTGCCCTTTTTGCTCTGCACCGAGAGGTCCCTCCACGAGGGGCACTTGCAGCTCCAGCTCTACCTGCACTGAGGCATGGCGCTCCCAGGCCGAGGAGACAATGCTGTGCATGATGGCCTCAGGGCCAGTGGACTTTTGGATTATTTCCAGGCTCATGCTATTGATCAGATTTTTTTGTTTGTTTTTTGAGACTAAGTTTTGCTCTTGTTGCCCAGGCTGGAGTGCAATGGGGCAATCTTGGCTGACTGCAACCTCCGCCTCCCGAGTTCAAGCAATTCTCCTGCCTCAGCCTCCCAAGTAGCTGGAACTACAGGCGCATACCACCATGCCTAGCTAATTTTGTATTTTTAGTAGAGACGGGGTTTCTCCATGTTGGTCAGGCTGGTCTCGAACTCCCAACCTCAGGTGATCCACCCACCTCAGCCTCCTAAAGTGCTGTGATTACAGGCATGAGCCACCTCGCCTGGCCCATTGATCAGGTTTTTAAAGATCAAAGTGTGGTGGCCAGGTGTGGTGGCGCACATCGATAATCCCAGCACTTTAGGAGGCTGAAGCTGGAGAATTGCTTGAGCCCAGGGGTTCAAAACCAGCTTTGGTGACATAGTGAGGCCCTGTCTCTACAAAATAATTTTTTAAAGATTAGCCAGTCGGCTGGGCTCGGTGGCTCACACCTGTAATCTCAGCACTTTGGGAGGCCGAGGCAGGTGGATCATGAGGTCAACAGATTGAGACCATACTGGCCAACATGATGAAACCCCGTCTCTACTAAAAATACAAAAATTAGCTGGGTGTGGTGGCGCATGCCTGTAGTCCCAGCTACTTGGGAGACTGAGGCAGGAGAATTGCTTGAACCTGGGAGGCGGAGGTTGTGGTGACCTGAGATCGTGCCATTGCACTCCAGCCTGGGCAACAAGAGGGAAACTTCATCTCAAAAAAAAAAAAAGATTAGCCAGGCATGGTGGCATGTGCCTGTAGTCCTAGTTACTTAGGAGACTGGGGCAGGAGGATCACTTGTGCCAGAAGCTAAGGCTGTGGTGAGCCAGGATTGCATCACTGCACTCCAGCCTGGGCAATAGAGTGAGACTCCATCTCAAAAACAAAAAATGGTCAAAGTCTACCAACTCCTGAATTCAAGGTCTCATGTAAAATAAGCTAACCCTTGTTTTCCTAGGAACGGCCAGTAGGCACTTCATTTGTCCCTCTAACCCAGTCTCTTTTACTTCCCAGTCCTTCGCTGAGCACCTACTGTGTGCTGGACCCTGCTGGGTGCCAGGTTGGCCAAGGTAACTCTGAGACGGAGGCTGGGGAGGGGCCGCTGTGGGAGGGTAGCAGCTTCGCAGCTCGTCTGTTGCCGCCAGATCACCCCATTTCCCAAAGAAGCTGGAAATCTGAGTTCTATGTGAAAGCTCCTGACTTGTAAAGGTCAGCTCCATTTAGTTTTCTTTTGCAACTCTGAGGACCAAACAAAACATAACTGCGGGCTGGGCTGGCCCTTGAGCTGCCAATTGCTGCGTCTGTCTTAGTGGAGAAGGTGGTGGGCTCTGGAGTCGGGGGCTAAGCGGTGTCTCCGGACCTGGTTTCCTCTCAGAGCCCTGGTTTTGCCATCTGTGACATGGAAGTGACCTTGAAGGTAATATGACCTTCTCGTAGGCAAAACCAGTCATTCAGCAAGTATTTCCCAATTGGGGGCTGGGGGTCAGAGCCTGAAAGGGTGGGGGAAGAGTGCACATTGAATAAAAAACAGGTACTAGGAGCTGCGCTGGGCTCATCGGGAGTCGCCCACTTAATCCACAAGACAGCCTTTTTTTTTCTTTTTTTTTGAGAGGGAGTTTCACTCTTTTTGCCCAGGCTGGAGTGCACTGGTGAAATCTTGGCTCACCACAACCTCCAGCTCCCAGGTTCAAGCGATTCTCCTGCCTCAGCCTCCCGAGTAGCTGGGATTACAGGCATGTCCAGCTAATTTTGTATTTCTAGTAGAGACGGGGTTTCTTCATGTTGGTCAGGCTGGTATCGAACTCCCGACCTCAGGTGATCCCCCCCACCTCGACCTCCCAAAGTGCTGGGATTGTAGGCGTGAGCCACCGCGCCTGGCCGAGACAGGCTTCGGATGGGTGTCCCAGCGCTGGGAAGAGGCTAGCCAGGAACCACCCTCGGACAGTTCTCTTCCACGCACCACACCAGGATTGCAGACAGGGACACCAAGGCACAGCCAGGAGGAAGGACGACTCTGGTGGTCCCGCATGGCTGAGGCACAGCAGCCTAGGACCAGCTGGCAGGCTGTAGCCACCCAGTGAAGAGCCTCGATTGCCTGATGCATAGTTTGTGCTTAATAAGGGTTGGTAATGGTGATGTGTGAATACAATTGACCCTCAAGGCTGGGCACAGTGGCTCAAGTCTGTCATGTTAGTACTTTGGGAGGCCAAGGTGGGCGAATCACCTGAGGTCAGGAGTTCGAGACCAGCCTGGCCAACATCGTGAAAACCCATCTACTAAAAATACAAAAAAATTAGCCGGCCATTGTGGCGGTCACCTGTAATCCTAGCTACTCAGGAGGCTGAGGCAAGAGAATTGCTTGAACCTGGGAGTCAGAGGTTGCAGTAAGCTGAGATCACGCCATTGCACTCTAGCCTGGGAGACAGAGCAGGACTCCATCTCAAATAAAAAAAACAAAAAAAACCCCAAGTAGCTGGAACTAGAGATACATACCACCACACCTGGCTATTTTTGTGCGGTAGAGATAAGGTCTGTCTGTGCTGCCCAGGCTTAGCTCCAATTCCCGGGCTCAAGCAATCCACCTGCCTCAGCCTCCCAAAGTGCTGAGATTACAGGTGTGAGCCACTGTGCCCAGCCAGATTATCTTAATAACATTTTCTATTCTATAGTATATAATACATATAAAACACAAAATATGTGTTAATCAACTGTTTTCACAGTCAACAGTAAATTATAGTTAAGGCTGGGCAAGGTGGCTCATGCCTATAATCACAGCACTTTGGGAGGCTGAGGCAGGCAGATCACTGGAGGTCAGGAGTTTGAGACCAGCCTGGGCAAAATGGCGAAACCCCGTGTCCACTAAAAATACAAAAATTAGCCTAGTGTGGTGGTGAGCACCTGTAATCTCAGCTACTCAGGAAGCTGAGGCAGGAGGATGTTTTGAACCCGGGAGGCGGAGGTTGCAGTGAGCCCAGATTGCACTGCAGCCTGGGCAACAGAGCAAGACTTGGTCTCAAAAAAAAAAAAAAAAAGTTATTGGTAGCTAAGTTTCAGGGGAGTCAAAAAAGTTATACCTGGATTTTTGACTGCATGGGGGTGTCACTGCCTCACTCCCCGCATTGTTCATGAATGTGCTGTAATGAATGTGCAATATGGAGCAGGGAAGTTGCTGAGGCGGGAGCTCCTGCCTCTGATTAAATGTGCGTGTGAAATGCTGGGAATAATGGTTCCCAGGAAGTAAGAGTGAAGCACTGGGCATTGGGCTGGATCTTGTGTCTGTTGCTCCAGATCCTCAAGCCGCCCTTCCACCCACTGCCCCATGCCCAGGATGCTGACCTCTGGGGACTATATCAACCCAACTCTCTTGCCACTTCCAGCTGGGTTCAGCCATTGGTGTCACCAGCAGAGCAGAAGGTTGGGGCCAGTGCTGTGCTGATAAATGCTAACAACCAGCTCCCTGCAGGAATGCCCTGATCTCTAGTGTCTGCCTATTTCCCTGGTGTAAATACTCCCACTGCGGGTAGAGATCGTGTCAGATGGACAGGGGATGACATGGTGTCTTCATGGGCCCTACTGTTGTCACGTCAGTGTGTCCATAGGCCCTGGGCCATGGCGGAAGATGGTGTGCTGTGTCAATGTAGAGGTGTGTTCCAGGTGCTGGCGTGGGGATAGGCTGGGGCTTTCACAGCAGCCGGTCCTTCTCTGTGCTTGGACCCCCATCTATCAAGTGGGGATGACAATCACGCTTCTTCCTGCTTCCTGTTGAGGGGTTCGTGTGCAACAGGCACACAGTCCTGCCTGGCCCAGTACCTGAGGCCAATGAGTCTTCAGTAACAGCGGCCATGGTGGTGACTATCGCCTGGGTCCCTGCTCATACCCCAGGCTGGCTGACCAGGCTCAAGGATGGCCTGGGGTAGGGGCCTGCTGGAGGGGTCCACTGGGGAGGAGGCAGCGGCCAGTAGGATGGGGAAGTTGGCGAGGCAAGTACCTTTAGCGCCCTCCCTCACAGCCATTTTCCTTTGCCAGGCTAAGCGGGAATCTGATGGGAGTGGATGGGAAGGCGTCACTTCTCCAGTTACATGAAGCCCAGTGACCTGGAGGCCACCTGTGGAGGTTCAGGGTCCAGCAAGGGTGGGGCTGGCTATAGGGGGTGAGGCCAGCTCCCGGGGGCCTCATCCATAAAGAAGCACAAAAGCCCGGCTAGGCGCGGTGGCTCATGCCTGTAATCCCAGCACTTTGGGAAGCCAAGGCAGGTGGATCACCTGAGGTCAGAAGTTCAAGACTGGCCTGGCCAACATGGTGAAACCCCGTCTCTACTAAAAAAATTACAAAAATTAGCCAGGCACAGTACCATGCACCTGTAGTCCCAGCTACTCGGGAGGCTGAGACAGAAGAATTGCTTGAACCCAAGAGGTGGAGGTTGCTGTGAGCCAAGGTGGGTGACACTCCAGCCTGGGTGACAAGGCAAGATTTCATCTCAAAAACAAAACAAAAAGCAGGGGCCCATCGTAGGAGCCTGGGAGAGGGTCAGGGGCCAAGGAGCATCAGGGGTCTCAGTGGCTGCTGGAAACAGTGTCTCTCCAGTCCTCACCCAGAGCCTTCGCAGCCCTCCTCCACGAGGGCAGGGTTGTGTGATGGTTGTGCGCTCCTGTCTGGAGCCTGGATTTTATATCCTTGCCTCACCACTCCTGTGAGTCTGACCTCAGGGACTGTGACTTAACCTTGCTGGGCGTCAATTTCCTCCCTATGAAAATAGAAGTGATGCCTGGCGCAGGGGCTCACGCCTGTAATCCCAGCACTTTGGGAGGCTGAGGCGAGTGGATCATAAGGTAGAAGTTCGAGACAAGCCTGGCCAATATGGTGAAACCCTATCTCTAGTAAAAATACAAAAATTAGCTGGATGCAGTGGTGCATGTCTGTAGTCCCAACTGCTCAGGAGGCTGAGGCAGGAGAATCGCTTGAACCCAGGAGGCGGAGGTTGCAGTGAGCCGAGATTACATCACTGCACTCCAGCCTAGGCAACAAGATCAAGACTTGCTCTCAAAAAAAAAAAAAAAAAAAAAAAAAAGAGAAAAATAAAAATAAAAAAAAATACAAAAAATATTATAGCAGCATTTGCAAAATGACCAGACCCAGGCTCAAGTGATTCTCCCACCTCAGCCTCCCGAGTAGCTGGGACTACAGGCATGCACCACCATGCCTGGCTAATT
>CAUYLG010002719.1:0-85860 GCA_963573385.1 Cacajao melanocephalus
AAAAACTGAAAAGAGCTGCAGTGTCCAAGAGGCTTGGGCTTAAAAATATTAGAAATCTAGATTTTATTATATCTATAAACAAAACATTTTTTAAAAGCAATCATCATATAAAACAGCAACTCCCAGTGACTTCAAGTTTTATCTTCTTCAGAAGTTGACTCAATTCAGTTTGCCTCATTCTTTGAAGTCTCATCAAAATTCTCCAGACGATCTAGAACTTGATCATCATCGTTATCCTCTCCAGTACCAAGTGGTGCTTTTCCATCCTCAGATTGTTTGGGCAGTGTTAGCCAGTATCTTTGAATTAGTCAGACCGTCTGCACCACTGGTTTGTGATAGATGCTGAGTAGCATTTCTGTCAGTTGCTTTGTCTCAGCATGGCCTGTCGTGGTGAAAGTGCTTGCTGCTAGTGATGCCAGAACTTTGGGGTTGTTAAAGTGAATCACTGCTCCTTGTTGTGTAAACATATACACCTCTTCAATACCAGAGATATTGTTTACCCCTAACTTCTTCTGAGTGGAAAAGGGGCTGCACTGGGGACTAGGGTTAGCACTTGGGGAGTCTTGGGTGAGACCAAGACTGAGATTAGAAAAACACAGGGAGGTAGGATAGCAGCTAAAGGAATACATTTTCTTTTCCCGAGCTACTTTATTGTAATATAATACACACAACATATATGTTAAGTAACTATATATGTTATCAGTAAAGCTTCCAGTTAACAGTGAGGCTATTAGTAAAGTTTTTGTGGAGCCGAAAGTTATACCCAGATATTTTACTGCATGGGAAATCAAGCACCCATAACTCCCATATTGTTCACACACAGCATATGTGTTAAGTAACTATATATGTTATCGGTAAGGCTTCCAGTTAACAGTGAGGCTATTAGTAAAGTTTTTGTGGAGTCGAAAGTTATATCCAGATATTTTACTGCATGGGAAGTCAAGCACCCATAACTCCCATATTGTTCAAGGGTCCACTGTACTTAATTTGCCTTTTATTAGGATGAATACTGTTTCCTGAGACCCACTGTCTTGGTTGGGCCAAGACTGAGGCGTTTCAGTGCTAAAACCAAGAGGGTTTCAGGACAGTTGGCCACTCTACTGAGATTTCAGGGAAGGGACACATTCAGACTAAGCCTTTAAAATCAAATAGCTTGAGCTTTTCTCTAGTTTTAGTTAATAAGTGGCTTTTATGATTAAAGGGAACTAAAGTGTCGATGTGCCTTAAGGTCTATTCTTTTTTTTCTAGATTATAATGAACTATTTATTTATTTTATTTTAAGTTCCGTGATACATGTACAGAATGTGCAGGTTTGTTACATAGGTAAACATGTGCCATGGTGGTTTGCTGCACCTGTCAACCTGTCACCTAGGCTTTAAGCCCTGCATGCATTAGCTATTTGTCCTGATGCTCTCCCTCCCATCATGCCCCCTGACAACGACAGGCCCCAGTGTGTGATGTTCCCCTCTCTGTGTCCTGTGTGCTCATTGTTCAACTCCCACTTATGAGTAAGAACATGAGGTGTTTGGTTTTCTGTTCCTGTGTTAGTTTGCCGAGGATGATGGCTTCAAGCTTCATCCATGTCCCTGCAAAAAGGACATGATCTCATTCCTTTTTATTCTTAATGGATTAATGAATGCTAAATTTGCCAGTACTAGAACTGGCTTCGCTTTTTTTTCTCAGTTGTGTTTTTGGCCAAATGAGAATCCCAGGGTGAAGCCACAGGATCAAACCTTTTGATTTGCCCTACCTAAGGGAATATAGAGAAGGAATCAGCTTCTCTGATTTTGTAGACGTGTCTCAAAGCCTTTATGCATTTTGGATTTTTAAACTGACAAGTGAAGGTGCCTACCTTGCTTGTAGTACATAAGCAACCCAACTGTAATTTTGAGTTGTGAGCTTATCTTTGGAATGCTGAGTTATCATGATCTGGTGGGCCTTTTTTAGGCTAATTTCTGTCCTGGTAGATGAGGCTTGTGCAGTATAAAGTTGAATCATAAATCTATGTAAGGGCAGACCCATGATTATTCATTTTTAAGGGGTGATGTTTTCCTTCCCACCTGTCCCTCACTACTTAGAGTCCACATGGAGATAAGTAAGCATTCTTCTTTACTCCTTATACTGGCTGGTGGGTAATTTTTCTAGTGTCCCTAGGATAGCCAGATAAAAATACAGGGTGTCCAGTTAAATTTAAATTTCAGATAAACAACAAAAATTTTCTAGGATGAGTATGTTCCAGATACTGCATTGGACACACGTTAAAAGTTTATTTGCAATTCCAATGTAACTGGCTAGCCTGTATTTTTATTTGCTAAATCTGGAAAGTCTGGGTATACCTTTTACTCAGGCTGAGGTCCTTTGTGGATCACAGCTTTATTGGGGCTTCAGTGTAACTCCCCAAGTTAAGTGGGGTCTTCTGCTTTTATGAAGCCATTATAACCTCAGCCTCAGGTTTGTAATGTCAGCATCAAACCAGAAAGCCTTTCATCAGCATGACTGTGGCAGTTTTGGTTCTCTAGCCGCCTGCTGTGGTTTCCATTTCATTGTCTTTGGCCCCTGCAGTTCTCTTATTTTCTTCTAAGCTCAGGCATGCATTCAAAGGAACATTTCGTTTTGCTCAGGGTTTTCATGTTTTTCGAAGTGTGAAAACTTCAAACTTCAAATCAGGCTCATGAACATATTGGCAATTCTGCATTCTCCTGGAAGAATTAGATGGATGGATTCTTCTGCAGTGAAACAGCATAGAACATAGATATAAAGATCCAGGTTGAAAAAAAATCCAATGACAGATTATCAGATGATCTGCTCTTCCCTATAGCAGGAGATGGAAACCCTGACCTGGGCTCTGTAACTGTTCACTGAGGCCTCTGTGACTATGTTGGAGTGGGAAAAGTTAATACCCTGCTCTCTAGATTTTCTAAACTGTACAGGGGGAAGGGGAGAGATATTAGGCATGATCAAGTGTGTTTGACCTAGGTATAACAAAGTTGATAGTACAATAGGATACTTTGAAATGGGTTTTTTTTTTCTAAAACAAATTTCAGAGACCAAAGGTAAAATACATATATGGGAAGAAATAATTAAAAAGCACCATATTAATTTATGAAAATAAAATTTATAAGTCCAGGTGACTTAATTGCTCAGGTTATGTTATATGTTATAGATGCATCATCGTTGCCAAATATTCCCAACCCACTCTGCAATACCTGTCCCTGGGAGGGTTACCCATTCCCTTCCTGGTCATGTGACTGGGGTTTAGCCAGTGCAGTGTCCATACATGATTTGTAGTTTGTCATATCTCTTTGCTCTTTGCCAGGACAACATGTCAGTGGTTATGAGAGGCAGAGCCACAGCTGACCTCCATGGTGGATATGTAGAGTGAGCAAGAAAAAAGAAGTCTATTCCTTGAGCCACGGGGAAGTTTTCAGGTTGTTACTGTACCCCTCTAACCCTCAAGCATGGTGCTAGGCACTGAAGGTAGAACAGTGAACAAATTAAATGTACTCTTGCCCCTCCTAGAACTTACATTCGAATGGAGGTGACAGAAATTAGTTAAATAGATAAATTCATGTAACCATAAAATGGAGGTAGATGTTTTGAAGAAAACCAATTCTTGGGGAAGTTAAAATGCATTTCTTTAAATGATATTACACTTATTTTCAGAAAAGCCTGAGGCTGTTTACAAAATCAAACAGAATGCACAATTTAAACCAGGGACACATTAATATAGCGGAGAAATCAATGTCACGAGGTCCTTGAGATAAATCAATTACTACAGGAGGGCACAACAATTATTTCTGAGTTTCCTAAAGATAAGGAAAACAAGGAAATCTTTGGATTATATAATTTTTATTGTTTGACAGCAGGACAGAGGCAAACATTTTCAGGAACTGAACCTTTTCTTGCTCTGAATCAAGAAGCAATTTATCAACTGGCTCTTTACATGAGGGACAATTTAACAGGCAGTAACTAACTTGAGCCTTGCAAAAGTTACAGGAACATTGTTTAAAGGGATATTCTTTGTATAAACCATATATAAAAGTTAAAGAGAACAAAAATCCTAATTAAGGGAAGTCATTTCTGCTAGGAGCTTAGATAATATAAGCCAGATTCTTGCTTTCTGCTATGTAACCTATGACTGGGGACAATACCTGGAAGAGGGGCAATGGATACCCTAGTATCATGACTTTTAGGACTCCCTTAAATATTGCAAGTCTCACAGGGGCCATTGGCAAAGCCTGGAATTAAATCAATTTATCATTGGATTTTTCCCAGCTTGGATATTAATATCTACATTTTATGCTGTTTCACTGCAGAAGAATCCATCCACCCAATTCTTCCAGAAGAATGCAGAATTGCCAAAATGTTCAAGAGCTTAATTTGTCTTTTGCCATACGTCAGTTGTGTAGGATATACCCATATCCTGTGAGTGTTGAGAAATGCTGAGTGTGTGATAAGAGTGTATGATAAAATATATTGTTTGCTAGGTAGAAAACTACTTGGGGCATTTTAAAGTGGCAAGACAGTATGTAAATATCATACACCGGTTAAAATAATTCTTTAAGGGCAGGACATCTGACCTTGCCCCCGTGGGTCCCTAGTGGAGAATACTTCTTAGTTTGTCTGTGATCAGTGGTAAGCGGGCACCAGCTGCCTACTTGACATATTTTTGTGTTATGAGAAAATACTGAACATCTGTTTGTTAATAATCGTCACCTGTTCAGAGAGAATTAATGCGTGGGTCAGAGTCTGCTCGAGGTCCTCAGTCTGGAATGCTGTCAGCCCGAGGCTCTCAGCTCCGAAGGCTGTTGGCCTGCCAGGATAGTCCCTCTTTGCTGTTCTATCTGAGTGTCTGCTTCTCAATTCCTTCAGTGCCTCCTGGGTGGGGGTCTCTATGGCCAAGCCGATCTCGGTATGTGGGTAGAATCAGTATTTGCCTCAGAAAGAAGGACTGAATTTCTTCAAGTACTTCAAAAGACTAGTCAAGACAGCAGACTTTAGCACCATAAAACACGGAAGGGATAATTTGGGTCTGAAAATTTTAAGGGCTTTTGTTGACAATGGACTGCTTTAGTCAAACCAAGAACCTGGTGGGCCATACCTGGCTCATCTAATAGAGGGAGAGTGAATACGTGGTCTAAATCAGCACTGGTTAGTAGGAGAAAAGGGCTGCCATAGTCAGTTATTGCACTTCCTTCTTGAAAAGCTGATTCAACTGTATGGACCTGGGTCATGCCATAGACATGAGCACAGTGCTACGTGATTTTAGCAAAACATTTGTCATTGTTCGTCATGATTTCTGTTGCAGATACACGTCTCTACCCATAAACTTGAGTTTTTAAAAAGTGTATCTTTTGTAGAATTTCTGTAACCAAACATGTTTTCTTATTGAATCTCCATTCTGCTGAATTGCAAATGCTAAATCTCAGTTGGTCTCAGGATCTCCCTGTCCTTCACCTTCCTGTACATTGTGGGGAGGGGGATGACACTTAAGTCATCTCAAGGCATTGGACAGGGGACATCAGTGTCAGGCCTTACGTTGGCATCATCTATCTAAGCTGGCTTCAATAGAGACAACTTTGCTCCTTCTGGCCCCTGGTCTCTGGTGGTTTTTGCTGTGTCAGCCTCATACCAATTGAGAGGCCCCATGGGTTTTGCTCTTTTTCTGTTATTTACCCATACCTTCTGGGCTCATAGGGAATAACATAAGCTCTTTCTTTGGCTCACTGGATTTTGGAAGCCCTCATGATGTTTTAGGCTTGTCTGCCCAGATTCCCACACATTGATGTTTTTTCTACTGTTTCCACTCTGGATGTGGGATACCTCTGTGGATCTTTCTGGAATGTTTTCAGTGTTAACAGATGCCTCCAGACCCATTTGGAGTTTCTGTTATTCACCCTCTCCCACCAGTGATGGGGACAGGAGTGGGGCTCCGTTTCAGAGATATCTTAATGTCTCAGCTCTTCTTTTCCTCTGAGTCCCCCTTACTGACAGAATCCTTGTCTAGTTTTGGGATGGACTGGACTTGGCTTTGGTTTGGTAGGCATCTATATCTAGTGATTAAAGCATATACTTTAGGCCTTGAGTCCTGCAGCCTGCATTTTCAAAGGCTTTAATACTAAAATTCTGGGAACTTGAGTTTTTAGTTCTTTCTATTCTGCTATAGCAACTCCTCTGAAGGGCAGGAGACATAGAAAACCATAGCTTCTTCCTGAGTTGGGAGGAAGCTCATGGGTTATAGGAAATTTGAGGAGAATTCACAGTTACTTTATAAAAATAGTGGATTGCTTCAATATTTTCATAATAGAAGTAGAGGAATTGTTAAAATAGTGCAGTGAAGTGGGCAGCCAGCTACTTGAACAACCATCTTCATGGAATAGTGGTCTCTTGGACCCTTTTAAGATACTCATGAAAACTATAGATCTTTTCTTTAGAAAATTCCCATTCAGACAAAATTGGGCATATAATTTCATGTCAGTGAATTTCAGTAAAACTCCTAGTGATAGAATATTGTGTACCACATAGAGAGGCTTCTTAAAGTTTTATGCAAACCGCTGTTTTGTGCTTAGCTTTAAAGACTACCTAACCAAATTTTATAGGGAAATACACAGAGGATCAAAGAGGTGAGGTGACTTTTCCTGGGCCAGATAACCAGTGATGCTGCTGTCTTCTTCCAGAGCTTTGGATGAAGTTTAGGAGACATTTCACTTAGATTTATAGATTGTGGGTTCAGTCAGGCTGGTGGGAGAAATTTTAGTTATAGAGAATGTACACAAACCCTTTTGGAAGGCCTAACGGTTTTTACTATAATACTTGGCTGAAGGCAGCCTTGTCCCCTTAGTTAAATAAATTAGAGTAGAAACAAAGGAATGTGGGGCATTTACCTAACTAACTTGTTTACTCATGTGGTCCTAAAATTAACCTTTGATCATTCTAGATGGCTTTCTCAGGGGAAAGTCAACCAGGGATATTACCCACTAATGGTGTTTGCTTTGGGCCTCAGAACCTGGCCTTTAATCTCTACCCTCTAGTGGTGTTGACTCAAAGCCTTTGTCATTTAATCTGTGCTGAATAAGGGCCAGTGAGGCCAGCGTGTGGGGGCTGGTGGCTGCTACTTCTTTACAGCACTCCCCTCGAGTGCCTGTAAGTGGCCACAGGCACCCCAGCTGCTCTTACATTGAAAATCTGTGTCTGAATGAATTTATTCATCTGTCATTGAGTCAGAGTCTGCAGGACAGACCCTTGTAATAGATGATATAAGCTAAAACAGATAGCTGAGATGATCAATCTCAGATCAAATTATACCATCTTGGTCTTGACAGGGTGAAGACTACACTAAAACCAAGACATATATTTGAAAAGTTTAACAAGTTGCTTTCAGAGTTGTCCTATAAGGCATAAGTGTGTAAATACCCTTGAATGTTGGTTGCTCACATGCCAGAAGTGTGATAGGGCTTCTTAACTTGTTGCTGTAACTTTCTGTACATGAATGTCACACTTTCTAAACCTCTAACAGTCCTAATTATCTATTTCTGGGCAAGCTAGTCTATCAATGTCCCCACCTAGTGCAGACCAATACAGAGCTCAGTGGCTTTATGCTCTAAACTATATATACATAATATTGAGCCTTAAGATTGTATTTGTTCCATCTACTTGCATCAGAATTGGCTTGTTCTGATAGCACCCTGATCTTGAACTTCCTAGCCTCCAGAACTATGAGCAATACATTTCTGTTATATAGGTCAATCAGTCTATGATATTTTTAAAATGACAGTGCCAGCTAATACAGTGTGGATTTTTGTCCTGTTATTTTTTTAAAAAGCTAGAATGTACAAGCATACCTCAGGGAAATTGCTGAGTCAGTTCCACATCACTGGAGTAAAGCAAATATCACAATGAAGTGAGTCACACACATTTTTTGGCTTTCCAGTGCATATAAAAGCTATGTTTGGCTAAATGTATGGCTCATTCCTGTAATTCCAACACTTTAGGAGGCCGAGGCAGGCAGATAGCTTGAGGTCAGGAGTTTGAGACCAGCCTGGGCAATATAGTGAAACCCTGTCTCTATAAAAAATAGAAAAATTAACCCGATGTGGTGGTATGTATCTGTAGTCCCAGCTCTCGGGAGGCTGAGATGGGAGGAGCACTTGAGCCCAGGAAGTGGAGGTTGCAGTGAGTCAAGATTGCACCACTGGATTCTAGCCTGGGTGACAGAGTGAGACCCTGTCTCAAAAAAATTTTTTTAAAGTTATGTGTAAAGTATACTGTAGCCTATTAAGTGTGCAATAGTATTACGTCTAAAAAATGTACATACCTTAATTCAAAAATACTTTATTCCTAAAAACTGTTAATATTCATCTGGCCCTTCAGTGAGTGTGATCTTTTTTTCTGGTGGAGGGACTTGCCTCAATGTCAATGGCTGCTGACTGATCAGGGTGGTGGCTGCTGAAGGTTGAGGTGACTGTGGCAATTTCTTAAAATAAGAGAAAAATGAAGTTTGTTATATCAACTGACTTTCATAAAAGCTTTGTCTGTAGCATGCGATGCTGCTTGATAGCATTTTACCCATGGTAGCACTTCTTTCAAAATTGGAGTTAATCCTCTCAAAGTCTGCTATTGCTTCATCAACTAAATATATGGAATATTCTAAATCCCTTGTTGTCATTTCAACAGTGCTCATGACATATTCACCAGGGATAGGTTTTATCTCAAGAAACTACTTTCTTTACTCATCTGTAAGAAGCAACTCCTTATCTGATAAGGTTTTAACATGGGACTTCAGCAATTTAGTCACATCTTCAGGCTCCACTTATAATTCTAGACCTCTGGCTATTTCTTTTTAAAAAAAATTTTCCATAAGTAATTGGGGTACAGGTGGTATTTGGTTACAGGAGTAATTTCTTTAGTGGTGATTTGAGAGAATTTGGTGCACCCATCATTGAGCAGTATGCACTGCACCGTATTTGTAGTCTTCTAGCCCTCAACCCCTTCCCACTCTTTCCCCCAAGTTTCCAAAGTCTATTGCACCATTATTATGCCTTTGCATCCTCATATCTTAGCTCCCACATATCAGTGAGAACATATGATGTGTGGTTTTCCATTCTGAGTTACTTCACTTAGAATAATGAATATGTTTGAGTTCTTTATAGATTCTGGATATTAGTCCTTTGTCGGATGTATAGATTGTGAAGATTTTCTCCCACTCTGTGGGTTGTCTGTTTACTCTGCTGATTGTTCCTTTTGCTGTGCAGAGTTCTTATTCATTCTGCATTTCTGGGACTTTTAAGTGAAGCATTTAGGCCATTTACATTCATGTTAGTATTGAAATGTGAGGTACTGTTGCATTCATCATGCCCTTTGTTGCTGTGTACTTTGGTTTTTTATTTTTTGTTTTTGCTTTTTAACTTGTATTTTTGTTTTATAGGTCCTGTGTGATTTATGCTTTAATGAGGTTCTGTTTTGATGTGTTTTCAGACTTTGTTTAAAAATTTAGAGCTCCTTTTAGCAGTTCTTATAGTGGTGACTTGCAAGTGGTGAATTCTTTCAACATTTGTTTGTCTGAAAGACTGTCTTTTTCATTCATATGTGACGCTTAGTTTCACTGGATACAAAATTTTTGTTTGATAATTGTTTTGTTTGAGGAGGCTTAAGATAGGGCCCAAATTTCTTCTAGCTTGTAGGGTTTGTGCTGAGATATCTGCTGTTAATCTGATAGATTTTCCTTTATAGGTTACCTGGTGCTTCTGTCTCACAGCTCTTAAAATACTTTCTTTTGTCTTAACCTTGGATAACCTGATGACAATGTGCCTAGGAGAAGATCTTTTCGAGATAAATTTCCCTTGTGTTTGTGTTTCTTGTATTTGGATGTCTAGGTCTCTAGCAAGACTGGGGAGGTTTTCCTTGATTATTCCCCCAAATATGTTTTCCAAGCTTTTATAATTCTCTTCTTCCTCAGGAACACCAATTATTCTTAGGTTTGGTTGTTTAACATAATCCCAGACTCCTTGGAGGCTTTGTTCATATTTTCTTACTCTTTTTTCTTTGTCTTTGTTGGATTGGGTTAATTTGAAGACCTTGTCTTCGAGCTCTGACTTTCTTTCTTCCACTTATTCATTTCTATTGCTGAGACTTTCCAGAGCATTTTATATTTCTAAAAGTGTGTCCAAAGTTTCCTGAATTTTTGATTTTTTTTTGTTAAGCAGTCTATTTTCTTGAACATTTCTCTTTTTACTTCTTGTATCATATTTTGGATTTCCTTGCATTAGACTTTGCCTTTCTCTAGTTCCTCCCTGATTAGCTTAACAACTATCCTTCTGAATTCTTTGTCAGGTAAATCAAGGATTTCTTCTTGGTTTGGATCTGTTGCTGGTGAACTAGTGTGATTTTTTAGGGGGTGTTGAAGAGCCTTGTTTTGTCATATTACCAGGTTGGTTTTCTGGTTCCTTCTTATTTGGGTAGGCTCTGTTAGAGGGAAGGTCTATCTCTGAAGGCTGTTGTTCAGATTTTTTTTTCCCACAGGACATTCCCTTGATGTAGTGCTTTCTGCCCTTTCCTATGGATGTGGCTTCCTGTGAGCTGAACTGCAGTGATTGTTGTCTCTCTTCTGGGTCTAGTCACCCAGGAAGTCTACCTGGCTCTGGGCTGGTACTGGGGATTGTCTACACAGAGTCCCGTGATGTGAACCATCTATAAGTCTCTCAGCCGTGGATACCAGCACCTATTCTGGTGGAAGTGCAGGGAGTGCAATGGACTCCATGAGGGTTCTTAGCTTTGGTGGTTTAAAGCTCTATTTTTCTGCCAGTTGGCCTCCTGCCAGGAGGTGACATTTTCCAGAGAACATTAGCTGTGGTATTATGGGGAGGAACGGTAGTGGGTGGGGCCCTAGAACTGCCAAGATTATATGCACCTGAAACAGGAATGGTGAGACAAAAACCTCTTGAACACTGAACTGAGGAAGGAAGTGGCTTTTTATTTGGCTGGGAGCTGTGGGGGGGCTACAGCCTCACTCATCGAATTCCCTGAGAAGCAGCTTCTCTCCCCTTTTGTAGGCTTACAGTGCTAAAGGGGAGACTGAGGTGAAACTGTCATTGTACATTTGCTGGATATCTGACCTTATAATCTTTTGGCTTTATTGATTTGCTAATTCATATGCAGCATGAGCCAGGACCTGCAGGGGAGGGGGCTTACAGAGACAAGACAAAGGCAGTAAACTATTAGTTGGCAAAGTTGTTTCCAGGAGGGAGCCTGGGCCCTGCAGATGTGGGGGCATGACCCAGTGCTGGGCTCCAGCTGGTAGAGATAACATTCGTTTGCAACTCTTTCAAGGCTTATAGATAGCATGGACACTGGGAACCAAAAAGGGAGTCATCTTCCCAGCTCTTCAGTATTTTGTTTATTTATTTATTTTTTTCCCTCCTTCCCATCTGGGTGGGGAAGAGGTGGAGGCCAGGAAGCAGGAGGAGGTAAGGGGGTCTCCCCTCTCACCCTTTGTCTTCAGCTACCAGGATGGGTAGGGAAGGACCATCGGGGGGCAGAGCTAGGCATATTTGAACTCAGACTCTCTGTGAGTGGGTCTTGCTGCAGCTGCTATGGGGGTTGGGGATGAGGTTCCCAGGTCACTGGAGTTGTGTACCTAGGAGGATTATGGCTGCCTCTGCTGAGCCATGCATGTTGTCAGGAAAGTGAGGGAGAGCTGGCAGTCACAGGCCTCACCCAGCTCCCATGCAAACCAAAGGGATGGTCTCACTCCCACTGTGCCCTGCTAAGAGCCCCCAGATCATTTCCAGGCAGAGGGCGAAACGGGCTTGAAAACCTGTCACAGGCCACTCACCTCCCAGTTGTGAAAGAAAAGGGCTTGATTCTTCCTCTGCCTGTAGAGTCTACATACTGGACTTGCATCCTCCCCTGAGTTCTGGCCGGGAGGAGTCATACCTCGTTCAAATTCTTGCAAAGTTCAGCTAGAGATTTGCTTCTCCCTGTGTAGTTTAAACCCTGCTCCTCTTCCATTGGATCCCTGTGGCTCCAGGAAGGAATGGCCTGCTAGGGGACCCAGCAAGCTCCCAGGGCCTTTCTACTGCTTCTTCTACCCCTCCCTGTATTTCACTTGGCTCTCCAAATTGACTCAGCTTCTGGTGAAGTCAGAAACTTCTCCCACAAAGAGACCTTCAGCTTCTCCAATGGGAGTGTCTATTCAGGAGAAGAGGGTCTCCCTATCCCACTTCCACAGATGGAGCACTCACAGTTTTGGGGGTTGGTAGGGTCTCCTGGGTCCTGCAGGAATAGTCTGCTTCCTTCAGAGGGTCTGTGGGTCCTCTCAGATTGTTGTCTCATGCTATTTCTATCACATTTGTAGTTATTTCTTCCACTGAAGTCTGGAACCTCTCCAAGTCATCCATGAGCATTGGAATCAACTTCTTTCAAACTCATGTTCATGTTAATATTTTGATCTCCTTCCATGAGTTATGAATGTTTTAATGGCATCTGGAATAGGAATCCTTTCCAGAAGGGTTTCAATTTACTTTGCCCAGATCCATCAGAGAAATCACTATCTATGGCAGCAATAACCATATGAAATGTATTTCTTAAACAATAAGACTCGAAAGTCGAAATTAGTCCTTGATCCATGGGCTGCAGAACAAATGTTGTATTAACATACATGAAAAGAACATTAATCTCCTGTATGTCTCCATCAGAGTTCTTAAGTGATCAATCAGCTTCATTGTTAATGAGCAGTAATATTTTGAAAGGAATCTTTTTCTGAGCACTAGGTCTCAACAATGGTCTTAAAACATTCAGTAAACCATGCTGTCATCCAGGCTCTGTTGTTCCATTTATAGAGCACAGGTAGAGTAGAGTTAGCATCATTCTTAAGGCTCTAGAGTTTCAGAATGGTCAATGTGCATTGATTTCAACTTAAAGTCAAGCTGCATTAGCCCCTAACAAGAGACTCCACCTACTCTTTGAAGCTTTGGAACCAGGCATTGACTTCTCATCTCTAGCTATGAAAGTTCTAGGTAGTACTTTCTTCCAATAAAATAAGGGATGCCTGTAGTTGTCTTCAATTTCTTGAAGGATTGTTATCTTCTCAGGGGTATAGAAGTAGGCTGGGTAGCTCTATAAGGTCGAATTAGGACCAGTTGGTAAAAATTGTGGGGAGGCAGTGTTGTGTTCAAGATTTAAGAATAAAATAAAATCTTCTAACAGAGAAATGGGCTGGGAGTGGGTTGACTGTCATTATAAGTTGGGTTCTATGGATGTCATATAAGGTTTCTTGCATTAATAAGGAAATTGGATTGGATGACTTTCAAAGTCTCTTCAACTGTAGGATTTTATAAGAATATTAAATGTTTTTGGAAACAACCAAAATAGACTTTTCTGACTTTGAAGAAAGACGAACATTTTTCTCAGAACTTTGACTTAGTGGGTCAAAGCTCTGACCAATTATTATGACAGAAGATACTCTGGCCACATAGAGGGTCCTAGTAGGTTGATTTAATTCAAAAACTATTTCTTGCGTGCCTATTACATACTGTGGTAGGTAAAGGAGATACAAAAAAGATTTTTTAAAAATGGTCTCTGTGGCTGGGTGCAGTGGCTCATGCCTGTAATCTCAACAGTTTAGGATGCTGAGGTGGGAGAATTACTTGAGCCCCAGTTCTGAGACCACCCTGGGTCTGAAACCCTGTCTCTACAAAAAATAATTTAAAAAATTAAATTGGGCATGGTGGTGTGCGCCTGTAGTCCCAGCTACTAGAAAGGTCAATGTGGGAAGATCACTTGAACCCAGAAGGTTGAGGCTGCAGTGTGCCATAATTGTACCAGTGCATTCCACCCTGGGTGACAGAGTGAGACCCTGTCTCAAAAAAGTAGTCTCTGCCCTTGGGTAGTTGAAAAAAATGGAAGAGAGAAATCTATAATATGAATAAAAGTGGTATTTATTGAGAATATAGTACGTGGCAGGTGCTAGTCTAAAAGTTTTTAATATTAACAACAATTCTATGAGAGGCCCATTTTACAGATGAGAAAACTGAGGTACAAAGAGTTAAAAAAATACTGTTGTCTATTTCACCCAATGAGTAAGGGCTGGACCAGCATGGATGTGGTCTGATTTCAGAAGCTATGCCCTTAATCCTGGTACTGTCCTTCCTCTTTCCTATAACATCTTTCCTTCGTACCGAATTACACTGTGTCCTCTTGGTTCTTGCCCATCCTCTCTAACTGTGCTTCTCAGTGTCCTCCATGACTCCTTTTTTTCTGCCAGGCTATTTTACCTGGTGTCCTCTAGAGCTCTGCTTAGGCTTTCTTCTTTCCATATTGAGCCCTCCTCAGGGGTTCTCTGTAGGTCTCATGGTCCCTGATTACCAGTCAGGGGCAGATGACTTGCGGATCTGGTGTCTCCTTAGCTCATTCTGCATCCCTGACCTTCAGGCTAAGACATTCAGTTGCCTCTTAGATATTTTTGCCAGGATGTCCATAGGCACCCAGTGCTCTATGTGAGATATACTGAACGCATCAACTTTCTTCCTACGTTCACTTCTTCTATGTAGTCCATATCTTACATGGGACCCCATCCATGCTGGAAAACTAGGAGCCATATTTGACTTTTCTCTTATCCTCCACAGTTGATCTACATGGGATCCCATCTGTGCTGGAAAACTAGGAGCCATATTCTTTGAATTTCTGAAGATAGGGCCCAAATCCCTTCTAGCTTGCAGGGTTTCTGCTGAGAAATATGCTGTTAATCTAATAGGGTTTCCTTTATAGGTTACCTGGTGCTTCTGTCTCACAGCTCTTAAGAGTCTTTCTTTTGTCTTAACTTTGGATAACCTAATGACGATGTGCCTAGGAAAAGATCTTCTTGCGATGAATTTCCCAGGTGTTGTTTGTACTTCTTGTATTTGGATGTCTAGGTCTCTAGCAAACCCCATGCACCATTCATCTTTCTGTTTCTAGGGTTGGGCACTGTGTCTGATCCATGGCAGATGTTCAATAAATAAGCTTTTGAAATAAATGTGTTTATTGAAATAGATAAATGAATAGAAAGGGTTAGACATGGGGAATTGATTAAGTACCAAGGAGCCAGTAAACTAGGGGTTACAAATTTTGCTTGGGAGACCCAAGTAGGCTTCACAGGAGAGATGACATTTCATTAAGATCTTAAGAGGAAAGGATGAGTTCACATGTGCTAGGTACAGCACAGGGGGAAAAGACTTTGTTGGCAGAGGGAAATTTCAGGGCGGCATGGATGGTTTGGCAGGGCTGGACACAGGTGACCTGAGGTGGGTGGTAGCCAGGGTGGGCTTAGATGCAGAGTGCAGCAGGACTGGAGAGACTGCCTCACCTCTGTCGTAGCCAGATGGATCCTGGCTGAGAACCCAGAGGAAGCAGTGCCACCTACTATGCCAAAATTGGTTTTCCAGCCCCTTGAGTGGGAAGAAGTCAGTAGATCACTTATTAACTTGTCAACACACTGGAAGTTTTAAGTGAAAATCCTCTCATAGAATTAGAAAATCCATATGTGTGACATATGGAAAACATTCAACAAATACAGTGAACGTTTTTCTAACTTGTGACACGCGTTTGCCATCAAGCATTTAAAAAGAGGTCCTGTCCTTTATTGTTTTATAAAACGTGTCTCACTTGATTGCATGTTATTTCCATTTTTCCTTCCTGACATTTTCATTCTAAAGTTATATAATCATTTGAGGCTTAATTGCTGCTGCTACTTTTAGCAGCCTTCACTCACTGTTGAGATTTTTATTTCTGTATGAGAATGACATACCTAGAATTATACCATAATAATTATTGGTAAAGTTAATTGGAATCCAGCTCTTTTACTCTTTCATGTTTTATCAGTAATTCTCCCAGTTTAAATAGATATAATCTGTATAGCACCTGACATAGTTCTGAGCACTTAGTGTGTGCTCAATAAACTGTAGTGAGTAAAAAGAAAGTATTGCTTTCAATTGATATGATCTTGTGATTTATAAGCATTTGAAAGGTGCTGTTTTATTTTACTTTTTTCAGACAGAGTCTTGCTGTGTCACCCAGGCCAGAGTGCAATGGCACAATCTCGGCTCACTGCAACCTTTGCTTCCCGGGTTCAAGCAATTCTCCTGCCTCAGCCTCCCAAGTAGCTGGGATTACAGGCACCTGCCACCATGCCTGGCTAGTTTATATATATATATATTTTTAGTAGAAACGAGGTTTCACCATGTTGGCCAGACTGGTCTCAAACTCCCGATCTCTAATGATCCTCTCACCTTGGCCTCCCAAAGTGCTAGGATTGTAGGCATTAGCCACCGTGCCTGGCCTGAAAGGTGCTATTTTAATTTAAGGCTACTTTGTTTTTCAAGATTTCAGAATTAAGTCCTTAAGACTTTTCTTCATTGAAGAATAGGCAATTGCAGCCGCCCAATTTACTGTCCAAGCCTTTTTGCAGAATCAAAAGTACCTGAGGGAATGACTGTTGCATTTCTATCATTTTTTAAAAAATGAATTGGTTGGTTAGTATATGTCAGGGTTATCTTAACAACGAGAAATACAGGGATCAAGGAGACCTTGTTTCAGCCCTAAAAACCTTAAACTTTAGTACAGATAGCCATACAAAAACCCAAGTCTTCTAGGAGTCTACCAAGGCCATGATTGAGACACAAAGAAGAGAGTAATCAGCTCTTTATGGAGGTTTAGTTAGGAATGATTTCACACAGAAGGTTATGAGCTTGAATCAAGCCATATGTGGTCAAAATATGTTCCTACATTACAAGAAGAGGATAGTGGTGGCAGGATGTGCAGTGAAATTGGTTAAGTCAGATTCATGAAGAGCTCTGTATGGCTTCATAAGCAGTTTGCACTTTATCCTATAAGCAAAGGGGCTTTTAATGGGAGAGTGAAATGGTCAGATTAACCACAAAGATCATTCAGGTAGCAGTGCAGACAATGGGTTCGTGGAGCAGAGTGGGAGGTGAGTGGATGGGCTGTGCAATATTGGCAGGGATGCCAATTAAAATATAACCCAATGGCTGGGTGCAGTGGCTTATTCCTGTAATCCTAGCCCTTTGGGAGGCTGAGACGGGCAGATCACTTGAGGTCAGGAATTCTAGACCAGCCTGGCCAATGTGGTGAAACCCCATCTCTACTAAAAGTACAAAAATTAGCTGGATGTGGTGGTGTGTGCCTGTAATCCCAGCTACTCGGGAGACTGAAGCACAAGTATCACTTGAACATGGGAAGTGGAGGTTACAGTGAGCCAAGATGGTGACACTGCACTCCAGTCTGGGCGACAGAGTGAGACTCTATCTTAAAAAAAACAAAAACAAAAACAAAAAAACAACACAACCACTATTAAAACAATCCAGGCCTGAAATAACAAGAATGTAAAATTAAACAGTAGCAGATCAGTAATTTTTAAATTGGGGACCTGCAGTTTTGTCCCCCAGGGGACATTAGACAATATCAGAAAACTTTTTGTTTGTCACAACTCATGAGGGCAATGTTAGCATCTACTAGGTCAGTAATGCTGCTAAACAGCCTACGATGCACAGCAAAGACAACTCATAGCAAAGAGTTATCAGGTCCAGAATGTTACTAATGCCAAGATTGAGAAGGCCTGCTGCAGAGGGAAGGAAGAAACAGGTATAAGGGTATTTTGGAAGCAGAATCTACTAAATTTGGTGACTGATAGAATGTAAACGGTGAGGAGAGCATAGTTGAGGGCGATTTCAGGTTTCTGTTGTGGGTGTCTAGAGATAAAAAATATAAGAGAAGGAGCAGTGTTGGGATAGGTTTAGGTTAGACATATTAAACTGCCTGGGTGATGGGATCAATTGTACCCAACCTCAGCATCATGCAATATACCTATGTAACAGATCTGTATGTGTACCTCCAAATCTAAAATGAAAGTTGAAATTTTTAAAAATAAAGTTTAAATATCTTTAGGATGTGAAAGAGAAGATATCCTGGAGATAGGTGGGTATATGGATCAGGAGTCCAGATCTGGGATGGAGATAGAGATTTGAGATTTATCAGCACAGAGACAACCTTGAATTTGAATGTGTGATGGAAGTAACTTTAATTGATTGCCTTTATGGGAGAGAGAGTCAGTGCTTGCCAAATGTTAGAAAATGAATGTTTGTGTCTCTTTAAAATTTATGTATTGAAGCTGTAAACCCCAATGTGATGGTATTTGGAGGTAGAGCCTTTGGGAGATAATAAATTTCTGTTGTTTGATCCACCCAGTTCATGCTATTTTGTTACAGCAACCAAAGCTGACTAAGACACCAAATATCCAAGTGTTGTTCTATACCTCCTGCCTTCTTTCTAGTTAGATTGGGGTCATGTGAATAGGTCTGGCCAATGGCTTAGGAGCATGCGTCCCTTCCAGGTTAACAGGGTGAAGAATGTGTGTGCGCCCTCCTTCCCTTTCTTCCCCCACCTCTGTGCCTGAGGAGGCCACGTGTCCAGAGGTGAAGGAGGAGGGCAGCTGATTCTTGACTGAACTTTGTGTGAGTGAGAAATTAACATGGTTTCAGCTACTAAGACTTCATGATGTGTTGTAGCTGTTGACTTTGTTTACCCTTAAGGATACATCCTGTAACTGATTGAACCTCTCATTCTGCCTCATGGGCAGGAAGCCTAATCTAATCTCTTCCTAGTCAGCTAAGTCGTTTGTCACAAAATTTCCTATAAGTTCTGAAGCTCTTGAGAGTCACAATGTGGTGGGAATGGGCTCTTGTCTGAGTGCATCTTGTGCTACCATCAGCTGATGTGTAGAATTGTCTGATCATGGGTACAGCCTGGCTCTCATGGAGGTGTCCATAATCCATCTGGCCTCTGTTGCACAGGCCACACTGCGGCTGCCTCCCTTGTCTTGACTGTGGGACCCTTTTGAGCCTGTTGGTTCTCAAAGTCCTATCTATTCTCCTGTCCTTTGGGGTTTGGTGAGCACTCTCTGTGAAGCTGCCCAATTCCATCTCTACTCTCCAGATATATTTAGAGGCACTGGTTCCTTTACTGTAAGATCCTCAGAATTATATGGGGCACCTCTACCATCTTCCCTTATGGAGATTGAGGGGATGGGAGTGGGTGCAGGAAGCCTGCGTCCAGTGACTAATTATTTTTTCCTGAATTCTCTGATAGGTTAGAAGCTTTACATGGGTGGGTAGGGAGGAACAGAAAAAAAATGGATTCTCCATCATTGTATCTTTTTCTAAATCTTTTACACAAAGACAGATAAACATTTTTCTAAAGCCAAGAGCTTGTTGATCTTGTTCTTATATTCTTCCTGGTTTTCCACATGAAAGTGGGGCACATGGTTAAATAAAATTCAGGAGCACCCAAATCAGTGGTTCAGGAACATCCCCACTTTGGTTAAGTGTTGTCATGGGAGCAGATGAAGGCAGTCGAGGGTGGGATGTAGAGCATCTCCTTGAACTTGAGAAATTAGAATCACCTGGAAGACTTATTACAACAGAAATTATGGGCCACATGCCTAGAATTTTGATTCAGTAGGTCTGGGAAAGGGATTAGTAATTTGTAGTTAGGTTTGCCAGATTTAGCAAATAAAAATAAAAGATGCCCAATTATTTGAATTTCAAATTAGTAACACTTTTTTTGAAAAAGAGTAAGTATGTCCCAAATATTGCATGGAACATACTTATCTTTTTTTTTTTTTTTTTGAGACAGGGTCTTACTTTGTCATCCAGGCTGGAGGGCAATAACGTGATCTTGGCTTGCTGCAACCTCTGTCTTCTGGGCTCTGGTGATCCTCCCACCTCAACCTTGCAAGTAACTGGGACCACAGGTGTGTGCTACTATGCTCAGCTACTTTTTGTAATTTCTTTTTTTTTTAAGTAGAGACAGGGTTTCTCCATGTTGCTCAACTGGTCTTAAACTCCTGGGCTCAAGTGATCCACCCCCTTGCCCTCCCAAAGTGCTGGGATTACAGGCATGAGCCACCACACCTGGCCTATGTTTTAAATTGTAAAACATATCCATTGCTTTTCTGAAATTCACATTTAACCGGCTGTCCTGTATTTCTTAAATTGCATTTCTAACAAGTTCCCTGGTAATGAGGATGTTGCTGGTTTGGAGACCACAGTTTGAGCTGCAGGGATAGACTCACATGAATACAGAACCCTGGGGAATACCAACATTTAACCAGCAGAAGTGTCTGAGGGGGAATACCAACATTTAACCAGCAGAAGTGTCTGAGAAGGAATGTAAGTGAGACAGCAGAATTATGAGTGTGTTCTCAGAAGCCAAAGGAAGAAAAAATTTCAAAAACACAGAATGATCAATAGAGTAGCATGTCACAGAGAGTTTGAGGGAAGCTGAGGGCTGAAAAGAAGACATTGGATTTGTCAATGAGGAGGCCTTTGTCAAAGCATTTCAGCAGTTATCAGGGCAGGAGCTAGTTTGCAGTGATGAAGAGGGAGCAGAGTAACACGGTGGAGGGGACAGTTTGCATGTGATTATTGGGGGAGGTCTTTGTGAAAGGTAATAGAGGGAGATGTGGAGGTACTTAACGGTATTTCTTGGTCTTTCTCTCTCTCTCCCCACCTTAAAAAAAGAAGAAATAGAGACGGGGTCTTGGTATGTTGCCCATGCTGGTCTTCAACTCTTGGCCTTAAGCAATTCTCTCACCTTGGCCTCCAAAGTGCTGAGATTATAGGTGTGAACATATATAAAAAAGGGAATTTTTGAATAAGGGAGACATCAAATATATTTATAGCCAGAGAAGAAGCCAGTAGAGAGGGAAAGTCTGTAGTTACAGAAGAAAGGGAATAGCAAATAGGACACAAAAAGGAGGGGTTACCAGCTGAGAAGCAGAAAGAAGATGGAACTAGGGAGAAAATCAGGGAGGTTTGTAGCTGGACTGAGTGCTGACTCAGCATCTCAGCCTGGGGCAGTCAGATGTCGATTTTACAATTTGCTCCCTAAAGGAGAAAGAACATCCACTTGGAGAGCTCTCTGATGGCCTTGATGGTTACTGCTCCAAAGTAGAAAAATGTGTGCGTATGTATGTGTGTGTGTATGAGAGAGAGAGAGAGAGAGAGAGAGAGAGAGAGAGAAAGACGGGGGGCGGGTGTTGAAGAGTAGATTAAAAAATTCTGTGTGTTTAAATTTTTTGGCTGTAATTTATTATTTGAGCTCTTCTTTCATTTGGTTTCATGGGCCATTGTCACAATTTTCCCAAACTGATTTTTCTTCCTCAGAGTTTCTTGTTCTTGTTGTGTAAGTCATTTTAACTTCCACTTTGCGGCTGCAGCCTCTGATTCTGTGTGTGCCTCTTGCATTTCCTTCTGAAGCTGCACTTTGCTGGCTGTTTTATCCATGGACATCCCCACCCCAGCCTCCCTGGATGGCCTTTGAAACTTTCCTCCTTGCCTTTCCCACTTATTTCTGTGTTACATTTTTTAAAAATTGGCGTTATATATCAGATGACCTAAACCCACCATTAAAGCATGATTTTACTCCATGGTATTACAGCTTTCTCAGACTCCAGAAAAGGTCAGTTTCTGAAACTGTAGTCCTAGGAGCATCTCTGCCCCAGACTCGCTTACAGACTTAATCTTTAGGGGCCTCTGGAAGCGTGAATCTGGAGAGCACCCCAGTGACCTTTTTGAATGACACAGCGACCTACTTTGAGAGATTCTGGAAGGAACTGGGAAACCCTGAAGTAGAGCTACCAGGGTCTTTGTCCTCTACTTTCGCATGGCTTAGCTGTTCTCTTTGGGGTCAACCTGGACTGTATGTCCTGGCCCAGAGAACTTGGAGGTGGGTCAGCAACACAAAGAACCAGCACCCAGCAAATATGCAGAGGTACAGGCCTCTCTTGCCAGGTCTGTAGAAAGGGCTGGTGAATGGTGGAAGTAGGCAAGCCATGGTGGATCATGGCACAGCAGTGGGTGAGAAGCCCACGAGACTTTGCAGGCAACTTGTCCTCCGCCTGTGGGGAAAGGCTGTGAGGATTGGAGTTAATCTCGGGTCACCACAACCTCCACCTCCTGGGTTCAAGTGATTCTCCTGCCTCAGCCTCCCGAGTAGCTGGGATTATAGGCATGCACCACCATGCCAAGCTAATTTTTTATTTTTAGTAGAGATGGGGTTTCACCATGTTGGTCAGGCTGGTCTTGAACTTCTGATCTCAGGTGATCCGCCCACCTCAGCCTCCCAATCACGCTGGGATTACAGGCGTGAGCTACCATGCATGGTCCTCACTATTTTAAATGTGAACTTCAGAATGCACTCTCCTCGTCCTTACCCTTTCTCTATTTGTATTTGACTTAGTGATTTATATTTAACATATTGGAGATTTGATGCTTAATTTTAAAATTAAATTAATATATTATTAATAAAATGTATTCAAGATATAGTATTCATATTATATTAGACAAGTGTTACTTAAATGACTAATTGAATGTCATTTAGTAGTAAGATTCATTAATATTATTAAGAAATAACATTTGTTAAAAAGTTATTTAATAACTAGCATTCCATTTTGATGAATATGGATTTAAAATATAGACACTACTTAATTGTGAAACACTATCCATGTTTTCTCACACAGTGAAATCACTAAGTATTGCATATAAGCACATTCACATGTATTGATCCCATCCTTGTCACTGCCAGTGTCCCTGCATCTTTCTTGATTCCTCCTCTGCAGGGAAGAAGTGTTGGGTGGGGGCCCAATGACAGTCCAGGGAGCACAGGTAGTTTCTGTTCCTCACTCCTTCCCAGTTGGAGAGACGAATTTGAGGAAAACAGAATTATATAAAATTATACACAGGTACTACGTATACAGATATTCAAATATCCTGAATATTTGAAAGAAGGTGAGAACGTATCCCCATCATTAACTGACACATGACTGTGTTTTATGATTGAATTAGTGAGAATTGCTGGCAGGTAGTGACAACAAAAAGCAGACTGACTTTTAGTTAGTTTTATTACTTCTTAATAACTTCTCTGCAGGTACTATGTCTCGTTATTGTCTGCACCTGAGGCTAAAAAGATTTAGTGAACATGTTGCGTGGAACTTCTGTGAAGTTTGCTTATAGGCAGCTGACCCAGTTAGGAAGAATAATCTCTTGCCCTATTTTTTTCCTCCTTTCTGCAGCATGTTAGGTGAATGTGATGGTTAGGGCTCTAAAAGCCTTCCTGGACCATGAGGGGAACTTGAGGATGGAGGCTAGTGATAGAGTAAAGCAAGAAAAGAGGACTCCAGACTCTGATCATGTGGATGCACATGAAGGTGACCCCCCTACTGAATCACAATCTTGTGTAATGCCCCTTTCGTTGAGTGGGATGAAGACTACGACTTGCTTCTAGTTGACAGAATATGACAAAAAAGATGAGAAATCACTCCCATGATTATGTTACATTATTTTCAAAGGTGAAAGGATTTTGCAGATGTAATTAAGGTCCCTAAGCAGTTGACTTGTGAGTTCATCGAAAGAGAAATTATCCTCCATAAGCCTGAGCTAATCAGGTGAGCCATTAAAAGAGAAGTACACCTCTGAATTCAGAGGCTCTTAGCAGCAGAGACTCCTTTTCTCTGTTGCTTCCTTTGAAGAAACAAGACCATATAAATTTTACAGCTGCAAGAAAATAAATTCTGCCAGCAACCCGAGAGATCCTGGAAGCGGATTCTTCCCTAGTTTCCAGATAAGAATGCAGTTCATCAAACACCTTGAGTTTAGCCTTGTGAGACCACCTAACTAAGCCATATGCAGTCTTGACCTATGGAAACTGTGAGATAATACACTGTTTTTTAAGCTGGTAGATTTGTACTAAGTTGTTATGTAGCATAGAAAACTAATACGTCTGTAACCATGTTGTCGTCCTGACAGTCCAGGAATGCCTAACCCCAAGCTTCTTTTATATAAGCAAGAATTAAATTTGTCACTTCTTTAAGCCGTTGTGATTTTCAGTTTTCATTGATTGTCAACTGAACCCAATCTTAACTGATTCATGGCCTAATGAAGAAGGATTTATGGAAGATGAATCATTTGTGGTTGATCTTAAAAGTGGATATAGTTTCAGAAGGTGGACACTGGCATGGCTGGTGGCAGAAAATAATTTTTATAGGACAGAATGAATAAAGGAAAGTATGGGTGTTTTGAAGAAATAAAGAATAATTCAATTTCTCTAGGTTGAGTGGAATTAGGCTAGAAAGGGCGATTAGAGCCAAATAGCACATGCAAAAAGAGTCTGGGGATTCTTTTTTTAAGCAATGGGGAACAATGAAGATTTTCTGCCCAGGGTGATATTATAACATGATCAGAGCTATGCCTTACTTTAAAAATGCAGTATGAGTCAGTCCTCTTTAGGCTACAAAAACATATCTCAAAGTAGATATTTTTCTTAAGGAGGCTTATGGGGAGAATATTCGGAAAGAGCAGCAGGAACCAGAAGGTTAGGGACCTTGTTATTACAAACTTATTGCGGCAGAGAATGAGTGTTGCCCCTAACTGCTGCTCACCAAAGGGGAAAGAAGGGACTTCCCTGCCAGTTCTGGTAAACATAGCATTGCTCATTGATTGAGCAACCTTGGAATCATCCCAATAGCCAGAAGGTGGGATACAGTGATTGGCCTGGGCCTGGCCTGGCTGTGTGTGTGTGGGATGTCTGCTACTAGATAGAGGAGCCTGGGAAATAAAAACAAAACGATTATTGGTGCAATTTGAATTTCACAATTCTGTCTTTTTACATCAAAGCCTCGAGGACAGATGACACACTCATTTACATCCCCACTAAGAGAATAACATTTTAGTTAATTTACATTTAATTCAGAAATGGAAATATGCACCAAAGGTTATTCACAGTTTTTTAAAAAAATTGTTGCTTCTTAACACTATCAACATCAACTAAACTATATAATGGAAACTAGTTTCCACTATAAAAGTTCTTAGTGCTTAGTTATTTACTGCATGTCCAATTGTATAAAACACTGTGTTATACTTATGGGATCTATCACATGAAGAAAAGGGAATTTCAGAATAGCTATTTACAGGTACTTCCAAGTTTTTGAAATAATCTAAGTGAAATACTGACTTCTTATTTATGAAACCAACACTCGTTTGCTCAAATGTGTTAGTAGACTTAGATACATAATTGTTAAATGAAATCTCTGGCTGAGAAACATACTGCTTTAACCAATACATTTTACCAGGCATACTTCAAGTACTACCTGTGACATGTTTGAAAAGTTTAAAATCTTTTCCCAAATTCCTGGATATGTTGACCATGTATACATTTTTATTTGAAAATATTCCAGCACATAAAGCGGACTCCAGATCTTTAATAGACACACAGAAACATCTATCTCAGGAATCAAAGTTGCAGCATTTAAAATGCCCAAAATGACGTTTCAAAAAATGAGGATGAAATACTTGGAAGACTTCCAGTCAGCTCCCTGGTGGGTGTAGCTGCTGCATTTCACCACTAGGTGCTACTCTTCCTCCATCACAAACTGAATCTGTAGTCTCAAAAGCAAAGGGGATACAAAATCAACCTAGTTCCTTATCTCCCGGCTACCGTTTAAACATAAAATACGACTTTATTTCCTGTATTTACTCATTATTATAATCATACAGTATTTTTAGAGTGGTTGGCAAAGCACTTAACACTGTAGAAAGTGAAATATATATCTGCCTTCTATAGTATCACTCTATGCCATGTGTGAGAAAACTAAAGATTATCAATACCCCAGTTGCTGTTACTTTCTTATTGATCTAAGGAAGGGTCATAATCTCATTAAAAAATCATTGATATGCCTGTGATTTTCCTCTGGAATTTTCCTCTCAAATTACATGTGAGATAAATCTAAAATTCTAAATTATTAGTTATGTGTTACCAGTCACTCAATGGTATCCATACAGTGCACATCTATGAAAGAGGCAATGTATGGAATCTGTTTATAGTCCCATGCTAAATGTTTAAGATAGAGGGTAGGCAGCTGAAAGATAAGGATCCCTGTTTGTTTAACCTGCCTGGAAGCATTTCTCTATCCTCTGCTTGTGAACATGTAGTAAAAATCTTAGAAGATAAAGAGACAAACCGCTTTCATATTTACATCCACCTGGCCCTTTGGAGAGGAGATTTATTCGTTTTCTTAAGGCATCTGACTTTAACAAAGCAATTCTAAATTACTGAGACTTTTAACTTTTCTTTTCCCAATGTTTAAAAAAGATGAGACAAGAAACAACTAAAAGTTAAATAAACTGATTTAAAAATTGAAAGCAGCCAACAGACCAAATTAGATGCTTAGAACACATTCATTCCCTTCTTCCCTTCAATTCAGCCATCCAGTTTGATTGTTCACTCACTGACATTCATCCATTTATTCATTGACCAAACTTTTCTTGAGCAAGCTCATGCATTTCAGATGCAGAAAGGAAATGAAATGGTATTTATTTTGTAGAAGCTTAAAGTTTAGAGTAAAGCAGGCACTGGTGAGAAAGAGAGCTCTTTGAACGTATATATACACAGAAAATTGACATAGTGAGCTCATGGGTTCATCTTTCATTTAGGTGTGATGATAGATATGAATATAAGGATCTTTGGATAATTTTAATGCACCTTGAGGCTAAGTAGACAAAAATGTTTCAGTGTCTGAATACATGTGTTGCCAAACTTGCTGATGACTTTGCTCTCCATTGCCTGTTAGCCCTCCAGGTAAAATGCTCCCAGCTGCCGGCCCTTATTAGGCCATTGCAACAGGATGCGACCGCAAGACTAAGTGTTGGCCTTTTGATGCGACAGTGTTGGGCAGGACTTCCGGGACAGGTGGGTTGCCAGGTGTTGCCTGCTTTCCTCTTGACCATCAGCACATGCCACAGTTGTGACCGGTGAGATCTATTCCCTTTCATTCTAATTGGGTTAGGGGAAATGTGGGAATAAAACCAACATTTCATTCTAATTGGGTCAGGGAAAATGTGGGAATAAAACTTAGTTTTTGTTTTACTCACATCTGTTGAGTCTAGTTTCTCTCTTAAGGACCCATTCTGATAATAGAAACAAGAACCTGCTTCTTAACTTTGGAAGTAGGAAATTAGTCTTCAGCCAGACAGAAATAGATAGACCTGACATAATGATTAAATCTAGCAAATTTGACCTCCTGAACACAAGCAAGAGTACAAGTCACCAATAAAGATTACCTTTGAAGGTCAAAAGAGAAGTTAAGTGAAAGGAATATTGATCAGTCCAGGAGAAGCTGAAAAGGCTCTGCTGTCACAGTGGGCTTTAAGCTGCAGACGTGTATTGTTAGTAAAGGAGGTTAAAGTGGTAGACAGAGGCAGCTAAGGCTAGAGGTGGGAAATGATCCTCTCATTATCCCCACTTGGTTAGAAATCCCATCATATTCTCTGTTGGCTTCCTGGACCCTCATTTGTGGAGAAAATAATATTGAAGAGTAACTGATGTCTTTAAGTGCTATTTTGAGAAAGCCCCACTCACTCATTCCCTCATATTCCTCCTTGCACGGCTTGGATTCATTCCATCACTTTAATAATTTCCTTGTCTACCCCTTCCACTCCCTACCTGGGTAAATCTAACTTTTCGCTTCACCTGAGTAGCTAAAAATAGCTGGAGAAAAAACATGTGCCTTTTGGTCTTCCTGTTTGGGATGCATTTTTATTCCTTTACCCTGCTGATAGGACAATCAGAGAGTTCATGTACTTTTCTTCTCTTGATTGAACATCTGGAGGTTTGATTAGAACCCTTAAAGGATCTAATGTATGTTAATATATATTTGGCCTTTCTTCAGTGCTCTGATGAAGCATTCAGGAATAATCATTTGGTCAGTTAAAAAATATTATTCTTAAATTTAAAGATGGTTACAAATTATTTGAAACTTATAACATCAAATAATTCATTATACCAATAATTTAAAGATATTCAGTTAAAGCAGATTGAACATGCCTTCATTATTTTGTCTACGTTATTATTTTTTTCTTGGCAGTCTTCTTATGTGATATAAAATAAAAATTTAACCGAGCCCCTGTTATTTTCTTAATCAGTCAGGTTCATTCAACCTATATTTGTTAAGTGGATTATGAATGTGATAAACTGTGGCTTGTTTTTTCTAATTGTAAAATTTGGTTAATATCTACATCCTTTGCTGAGGATAGGAACTTTGTCTGCCTTAGACATAGCTATATACCAGCACCTAACAGTGCATTGCCCGAGGGAGGCACTCAACAAATTGAGACGGCTACTTCTCGTTGACCAAAAGAGCATCCCTGAATATACGTGGAGCAGTTGAGGATGGGACAGTATAACTTCTCGTTTAAAGAGCTAGAAGGATCAGAAGGATGATGGAAAAGGAATCAGATAATTCAAATATATATAAAGTTCTTAACCACAGAACAATGATCCTAGTGTGCTGTGGTATAGTAAGGGCATCTTGTCTTATATTAAATTTGGTAGGGTAAAGTGAAACTTCTAGATTATGACAATGTCACAATTGGACAATTCCTGAGATGAACAAAAGCTTTTTCTTTCTATCTGTAGTATCTCTGTATGTCTATGGATGGGATATTTGTAAACAATTATGAAAGCAGGGTAATAGACTCCTTTGGGGAATGGCTCAAGGGTAAATAATTAGAGGGACTGTGAAAATCTGTTTGCTTTATTTTTTTTAATAGACTTTGTTTCATAGGGCAGTTTTAGGTTTACAAAAAATTGAACAAGTAGTATAGCAATTTTATATACTTTTCTTGTTTTCTCTATAGTTTCCTTTATTATTACTATCTTGCATTGGTGTGGTACATTTGTTGTGATTGATTAACCAATTTGAATCCATTGTTATTAACTAGAGTCCATATTTTGCATTAGGATTCACTCTGCATTGTACAGTTCTATAGGTTTTGCCAAATGCATAATGACTGCTTCAGTTTTTATCCATCATAAGAACTAAATGATACAAGGTTTTGACAGAATGAATAGGCAAGAAACCAATATAATTAAAAAATTAATTTATGCAATAAAATGCTTTAAATTATGTGAAATGGTGCTGTATTATTTAACACATTATTTACTTGCACTGTAACATACTTATAAAAGTAGATATATTAGTAAATGTACACTGGTTATACTTGTATGGTTGAATTTATTGAAATAAATGAATATTGTCTTTACATTTAGTCAAAGATTTAACAACAAGAAAAAATTATGTCATTAAAAAAATCTGCTAATCACTGGATATTCAAGGATCTCAGACATGATTGATCTGTTTGGCACAGGTCCTGAGACATAGGGAAGATACAGGACATACTAGTTATTGGTTACGATTATAAGTTCTCTAACGTGAGAACTGGTAAATCAAGTTTGATCCCTGAAATTAGGAGAGAAGATTAGGAAAAAATTGCCTATTTTTGCATAAGCAGTTGGTGAGGAAAATTGTTCTCTTACATTGGAAAGGAAGTAGAGATTGTCTAATGCAGTTTCTCAGCTGAAATCATGAGTCCCTTCTGTGTTGCCTGTCTACAGCTAAGATCTACAGCAGTGAAGTCAACTCAGTTCTTGTTTGATATGGTTTGGCTCTCTGTCCCCACCCAAATCTCATCCGGTGGCTCCCATAATTCCCATGTGTTGTAGGAGGGATTGAATCATGGGGGCAGGTCTTTCCCATTCTGTTCTTGTGATAGTAAGTGGGTCTCATCAGACCTGATGCTTTTAAAAGCAGGAATTTCTCTGCACAAGCTCTTTCTTTGCCTGCTGCCATCTATGTAAGGTGTGACTTGCTCCTCCTTGCCTTCTGCCATGATTGTGAGGCCTCGCCAGGCACATAGAGCTGTAAATCCAATAAAACTCCTTCTTTGTGAATTGCCCAGTCTCAGGTATGTCTTCATCAGCAGCATGAAAATGGACTAATACAGTAAATTGGTACCAGGAGTAGGGTGTTACTGAAAAGATACTTGAAAGTGTGGAAGTGACTTTAGAACTGGGTAACAGGCAGAAGTTGGAAAGTTTGCAGGGCTCAGAAGAAGACAGGAAAATGTGGGAAAGTTTGGAACTTCCTAGAAACTTGTTGAATGGCTTTGACAGAAATGCTGGTAGTAATATGAACAATAAGGTCCAGGCTGAGATGGTCTCAGATGGAAATGGGGAACTTTTTGGGAACTGCAGCAAAGGTGGCTCTTGTTATGCTTTAGCAGAGACTGGCAGCATTTTGCCCCTGCCCTAGAGATTTGTGGAACTTTGAACTTGAGAAAGATGATTTGGGCTATCTGGCAGAAGAAATTAATAAGCAGCAAAGCATTCAAGAGGTGACTTGGTGCTGTTAAGAGCATTCAGTTTTATAAGGGAAGCAGAGCATAAATGCTTGGAAAATTTGCAGCCTAACAATGCGATAGAAGACAATCTCATTTTTTGACGAGAAAGTCAAGCCAGCTGCAGAAATTTGCATAAGTAACGAGGAGCTTAATGTCAGTCTCCAAGTCAATGGGGAAAATGTCTCCAGGGCATGTCAGAAGTCTTCACAGCAGCCCCTCCCATCACAGGTCTGGAGGACTAGGGGGAAAAAGTGGTTCTGTGGGGCAGGCCCAGGGTTCCTGTGCTGTGTGCAGCCTCAAGACTTGCTGCCCTGCGTCCCAGCCACTCCAGCTATGGGTGAAAGGGGCCAACATAGAGCTAGGTCTGTGGCTTTAGAGGGTGCAAGCCTCAAGTGTTGGCAGCTTCCACATGGTGTTGAGCCTGCAAATGCACAGAAGTCAAGAATTGGGGTTTGGGAACCTCTACCTAGATTTCAGAAGATGTATGGAAATGCCTGGATGCCCAGAGAGAAGTTTGCTCTAGGGGTGGGATCTCATATAAAATCTCTGCTAGGGCAGTGCAGAAGGGAAATGTGAGGTAGGAGCTCCCACACAGTCCCTACTGGGGCACTACCTAGTGGAGCTGTGAGATGAGGGCCACTGTCCTCCAGAACCCAGAATGGTTGGTACACTGACAGCATGCACTGTGTGTCTGGAAAAGCCACGGACACTCAATGCCAGCTTATGAAAGCAACCAGAAGGGAGGCTGTGCCCTGCAAAGCCACATGGGTGGAGCTGCCCAAGACTATGGGAACCTACCTCTTGCATCAGGGGACCTGGATGTGTGACATGGATTCAAAGGAGATCATTTTGGAGCTTTAAAATTTGACTGCCCTGCTAGAGTTCAGACTTGCATGGGCCCTGTAGCCCTTTTGTTTTGGCCAATTTCTCCCATTTGAAATGGCTGTATTTACTCACTGCCTATACCCCATTGTATCTAAAAAGTAGCTGACTTGCTTTTGATTTTACAGGTTCATGGGGGAAGGGACTTGCCTTGTCTTGGATGAGACTTTGAACTGTGAATATTTGAGTTAATGCTGAAATGAACTGAGACTTTGGGGGACTGTTGGGAAGGCATAATTGGTTTTGAAGTGTGACTATATGAGATTTAGGAGGGGCCAGGGGAAGAATGATATGGTTTGGCTCTGTGTCCCCACCCAAATCTCATAGCTCCCATAATTCCTGCATATTGTAGGAGAGACCCAGTGGGAGATAACTGAATCATGGGGACAGGTCTTTCCCATGCTGTTCTTGTGGTAGTGAATGGATCTCACAAGATCTGATGGTTTTAAAAATGGGAGCTCCTCTGCACAAGCTCTTTCTTTGCCTGGTGCCATCCATGCAAGATATGACTTGCTCTTCCTTGCTGTCTGCCATGATTGTGAGGCCTCCCCAGCCATGTGAAACTGCAAGTCCAATAAAACTCTTTCTTTTGTAAAGTGCCCAGTCTCATGTATGTCTTTATCAGCAGCATGAAAACAGACTAATACATTGTTGAAGTGAACTTTCCTATAAATCAGTAGCTCTATTGTTCAAAAGGTTTTTCTTTAACTTCTACTAGTTTCGTCCATTGGTGTCAGAAGCAATACAGCTGTGCTTTGGTCTAAATGTTTGTGTTCCCTTTAAATTCCTATGTTGAAATCAAATCCCCAATATGATGGCATTAAGAGGTGGTCTTGGGAGGCGATCAGGTTCTCATGAATAGGATTAGTGCCGTAATAAAAGAGGCCTAAGGGAGCTTGTTTGCCTCTTCCACTATGTGGGACATGGAGAGAAGGAGCCATCTACAAACCAGGAAATAGACCCTCACTAGACACCTAATCCCCCGATGATTTGATTTTGGACTTCTCAGCCATGAGAACTCTGAGACACATCTTCCTATTGTTTATAAGCCACCCAGTTTACGGTGTTTTGTTAGAGCAAGGTGAACAGACCGAGACAAGCTGCCACACTGCCTCCATTAATACTCTCTAAAGTTAAAAAAATCTTGCCATTACATTGTTTTTGGATTCTTCACAAGCTTGCTTATACTCCTTCAACTACACTCTTGCCCATTAAGATAACTCTTAAGATTGTGATGCCTAGACTTAAACGTATGTAAATGCCAGGTGTAGTTTTACTCTCAGTTGCTGTTTTTCTACCGTCACATCCTTAGCTTTGATCTGTAAGAGGAAAGGTTTGACTTAAATAATTTCCAAGTTTCTTTCCAGTATTGAAAAGCGACTGTATTTGGTGTTTGTGCCTGTGCATGTTACAGTCATGCCACCGTATTGGCTTCTTGAACTTGCAGTAGATGCAGACTCGCAGGTCACTTTTCACGTCAACTGCTGCTGAAACTGTCATAAGCAACTGCATAACTTTACATTTATCCTTATTACATCCTCTCTTGTTTGCTTCTCTTTCTTGCTGAAACCTATGTTGATAATTTTGAATGTTAATTCCATATTCGTTCAGTTGGCTCCCTAAGCTCTGTGTCACTATATATTTTATTAGCGTAATTCCCACATATTCAAGATAAATAAAAATTTGATGGAAAAAAGCTAAAACAGAATCTTGCTCCTAACCCTTTCTCTTCAGTTATGCATTGTTTCATTCATCAGTAATCTTTGAATATGTCTGTTTTTATCAACCATCTAATTGATATTGTTGTCCAGCCCACATTTCTCTGTCTTATCAAAAAAGATCATGAATGAGCTGTCAGACACCTTGCCAAAATATAATATACTTATGTCTACTATTATCACAACGCTGAGATATTAGGAATGCTGAAAAAAAAGTGTTTTGTTTGACCTGACTTACTTGAGGTCAGCTGTGTATAGTGTCTTTTCTGTTTCTCTAGAAACCCCTGACTCATGCAGGAAGGTAACTTCTCGCCCTATGATCTTCATCTGTGGCATGTCCCTGCTATTTTGCTAGTCACTCCCTTTGATGTTGTACAGGTTCTCACGGGCCAAGGACCTGTGGAACTATCCATGACTTCTGGCAAGATCAGGAACATAGCAGGTGCTCTATAAATATTCGAAGGGATGTTGAATGCAATTTAAAGGGGAGCTAAACGTCTCTTGCACTGTTGATACTTCTTCCAGTAAGATCTGTTGCAACCATGCAGAACTTCTGTTTCCTCTGCAGTGTGCACATGTGTTCTTCCTGTGTTGGAGCAACTGTAGCCGAAGCTAGGGGGAAACACCATAGCTGTTGTTTGGGGTGGTGCTCTTGCCCTCTTCAGGCTCGGTTCCTCAACATTTTATGGCTTAAGTCCCTGGGTTTGGCACAGAGAAGAAGTCATTGTTTTTGGATTTCAAGGATACCTGAAGTTGTTAAAGCCCCTTTAGAACACTTCTGCTTATTCCTACCCAGCCTTTATCTCCTAGATGTTGCCAATAGCTTAACTTTTAGTTACAGAGATAAAACCATGCCAGTGTCCCTTGAGTTGCAAATCTAGGTTGAGAAATAAGCCCTTGAATTGAGAGTTCCCAGTTGTCTAGATTTTGACTAAAATTTGCAACCAGAGAGTAAATTTGTGTTAGATGAGACTGACTCCTGGGAAGAAACGGGGAACTGCTGAGGAAGTGCCATTTACCCTGTCCATTTTAGTTACTATTAAAGTGACATCATCTAAGAGAGAGTAATAAAATGAATGAAGAATGAGGTAAGAAAACTCAACAAGGAACTCTGAATTGTAGAAGTGCAATGGCAACGGGGGAACGGAGGATGAGAACAGAAACCTACATGCATGGTGTATCCATTATGCTCCAGACATTGTGAATGAAATGCTTTGTATCATCTCATTTAATCTCACAAGAGTCCAGTGAGGTAGGTGTTTTTGCTCCATTTTGCTCCAGCATCTGCTCCATTCTGAAGTTTGGAATATTTAAATAACTATGGCCAATAACTTTGATTTTAAATAAAACCAGGAGAAGGATATAGGTTCATCAAACTCAAAAGTATATGATTTTCCCGTCTATATTTTACTGCAGGAAAAGAAGTGTATTTTTAAAATGTAAATTATATGAAGTAATGTAGATTTAAAGTTTAGCATGTTTTGAGGCAATTTTCTTACTGTGAAATATTACGCATATTTCTTTAGTAACTGGAAAGCAAATTGGGGAAATGTTCCCCCCCTTAATTATGTCAAATAAATGATCTTACAATTACATAAGAAGTCAACCATTACAGTCTAGCCAGTGGCTTGGCTTCTTGTCCAAACCTCACAAGAAAATACATAGACTTTCTGGAACCACATATTAAAATCTCTGCAGTTGAATCAGCCCCTCTTTCTAAGTAACCTAAACTCAGTGCTATTCAGCATATTAGAAAACTCCAGGGGTGAGATCTTTAAAACCCAGTGTCAAAAGGTGAATACCTGATGATCATCACCTTAGTTTCACTCATGAAAACTGGCTTTGTCCTAATTTATTTTCAGGCATGTGGGTCTGTCCTGCAGTGAGGTGCCCTGTTTTAGAGCCCTAGAAAAAGATATCAACTACAACTTTGACATAAGTATAAAATAATAGAATGATATTCTTGTGTAAATTGGCTTTGAAGAAAATTTCCAAACAAATGAACCAAAAATGGTGAGTAATTCCAGCATCCCTCTTAAGGTGACTATTTTGAATGACAGCCTTCATTTGGGTGTTAAATGGAGTTGATATGGCTGCTGAAGGGTTTAAAGAGCATGGAATGTGAAGTCAGGAAGCATGCCCATGCATCCCAGCGCTGCATCCCAGCTACCTGAGAGGAGCTGAAAGTCACCTAACCTTTTTGAGTTTCTTTCTTCATTTGTAACACAGGTTGGGTAATGCCTCATAAAATTGTAATAATTAATTAAGTGAACCTGACAATATTAAACAAAATAGCAAAACACTAGAATGTGACAACTTATGTATAGTTCATCTCTAAATTTAATATCATGATTTGAAACCAAGACTTTCAAAATCTTATAAAACAGCATTGTTAATAATTAGCCTTGGTCAGAAATTCCAGAATCACTTGAGTGATGAGGGCCAGCTATTTTTGTGTTCAGTTTGATATGCAAAGCCACAAGTAGAATGCACTTGTTCAATTTTATGAGCCCCAGAAGACTAGTGGATACTGCTTACTTTGGGAAAGCTGGAACCTAAATCTCAGCAGTTTCCATGGACTCACTTTATCTTTGTCAAGAGTTAATGAGATCAGAATAAAACCAAATGAGCATGCTAGGAACTTGGTGCTTTGCAAACCATAATGATATTTTAGACAGCCAGAAATAGAATCTTGTTTATTTTGTGTACAGGACCGAATTAGGGAAAGATTAGGACAATAGTGTGTCAGTTATATCCATGGGCTCCAAAAGAGATTCTTGCCTGAGTTAGGAGTACACATGGACACAAGGAAGTGAATAGACATCAGAACCTACTTGAGGGTGGAGGTTTGGAGGAAGGTGAGGATCCAAAAACTACCTGTTGGATATTATGCTTATTTCCTGGGTGATGAAATAATCTGTGTAACAGACCCCTGCAACATGCAATTTACCTGTGTAACAAACCTGCACATATACCTGTGAACCTAAAATAGGTTAGAAAGAAAAAAAGAAGGGAGAAAGAAGAAATGAGAGCAAAGGACTTGACTCTTTCTTAACCCTAGTTCTTAGAAAGTGGCTACTTTGAGTTTCTGGTTACCAGTACTGCAGAATATAAGCACATAGACTTTAGAGTAGCATTTCTGCCCCCAGCAGAGATAAATAGCTGTGTTATCTTGGTCAAGTTACTTTACTTCTCTTTGCCTTGAGTTTCTCATCTGTAAAGGGGGAAAATAATATTACTTATGTCTTAATAGATGTAAAGCACTCCTAGAGGAAAGGGGATTTAAAATGCAGTGTTTAAAAGCACAGATTCCAAGGCTAGACTGCCTGGGTTCAAATCCCAGCTCCAGCACCTATTTGCTGTATGATCCTGGGAAAATTAGTTAACTTCACTGTGCCTCAGTTTCTCATCTAGAACTTGGTAATAGCACCAATCTCATAAAGTTATTGTTAGGATTAAATGAGCTCATACATGTATAGTTCTATAAACAGGGCTGGCTCATAGTAAGTACTCTATACATGCTTGTTATATTATTATTTGTTTCCTTAATAAGCTCCAAACACCATTTTAAGGATATAGAATTACAAATTTCAACATTGTCAATTATTGTTTCTTTGTTTCTATAAAGCATAAAAATCATACTCTAGAGATAATCCTACAATGTTGGGATATTCTTTACCTTCTAGACCTAGTATTTTTTTTTCCTTCTGAGACAGAGTCTCACTCTGTTGCCCAGGCTAGAGTGCAGTGGTGTGACCTTGGCTCACTACAACCTCTGCCTCCCAGGTTCAAGCAATTCTCCTGCGTCAGCCTCCTCTCCTGCCCAAGTTAACTAGGATTTAGACCTAGTATTTTGGCAGTGTCCCTCATATACCATTTTGTTCTCTTTTCTTCAGGTTAGATATTGGCACATCTTTTACCAAATATTTATTAAGATCATTTTGCCTCCTGATTTACTTAAGCTTAATAGTATTCAATTAATCTCTGTATTCAATTATTTTTTCATTCGAATGCAAAAAGTCAGTGGTTTTTAAAGCCTACATAGAGAAAAGATTCACAATATTAGGAGGATGATAAATGGAATAAACATTATTCAGGCCAATTTCTGATGCCGCGTCTCCTCAGTGTTCATTTTGATGCTTCTGCCATTCGTTTATTCATTCAGTATTTATTGGGAAGAGTTATCAGGCACCATGATAAGTGGTGGACAATAATGATTCTGACACTTGAATGGTGTTTTACAATGTACAGATCATTTTCACATATATTAAATCCATTCAATCTTCAGAGGCACTCACTTCATTTTGCCATAGTTCTTTCTCCTGTTTTAACTTTATATTTCTCTTCATGTTCCTCATTCCTTTCCTTAAGGCTTTGGTGTGCAGACTACAGTAGTCTCCCTTCATACAAAGGGTATACATTCTAAGACCCCCAGTGGGTTGCTGAAACCGTAGGTAGTACTGAACCTGATTGCTGTCCATTGGAACATGTTTCTGTTCATGTCTTTCACCCACAAGTTTAATGCCTTTTCCGTTTTAACTACACACTTATCATGTACTCTGGGCCATACGTTTTAGGTTTGAGGTGTGACAGCAAAACTTGCACAGATTTCTTTTTCCTTCATAATTTCACAATGTCTACATTCTTATCATAAATCTTAGCAACCTTGGCTTTGATTTTTTTTTTTTCTTATTGAGAACTTCCACCTTTTTACTTAAAGGAAACATTTTATGGCTTCTCTTTGGCATATCTGAATTGCCAGCATCACTACTCTTGTATTTTGTGGACATTTCTTAAGTAAACTGAGTGTTACTTGAACACAGCACTGTGTCAGGGTGATACTAGGACAGTTGATCTGATAGCTGAGATGGCTACTAAGTGACTCATGGGTGGGGAGTGCAGAAGTGTGGATACCCTGGACAAAGGGAAGATTCATGTTCTGGGCGAGACGAAACAGGACAGTGGGGGATTTCATCACAGTACTCTGAATGCTGTGCAATTTTGAATTTATGAATTAGTTATTTCTGGAACTTTCCATGTAATATTTTCAAACCACAGCTGACCATGGGTAACTGAAAACATGGTAATGGAAACTTCGGATAAGAGGAATTACTGTGGGGAGTGGGAAGGGAAGCTGGTTCGAAAAGAAGGCAGTAGGTGGAGGAGAAGATGCGAATGAGAATGTAGGTCTAGAGATGTCAGTATCCTCCACTTTAGGATCAAAGGACAGGTTACTTGCAGGCACACTGTCTCTTATTCAGGAAAGTACAAAGACTTCCTTGAAAAGGAGCGATGACCATCAAAGCATCCATTGTTAGAAACTGGGTTGAGACTAAACACGGGGCTAGTGGGTTTCTAAATCCTCCCCTAACCCCTTGCAATTAAGCATATTTAACATACTGGAGATGCTAAAGCGTTATGACTCTTTTCTCGTAAGAAGTCGCTCAAGTCCCAGCATCAGAGTGTCCCAATGGTATTTCCTTAATTCTGTGATAACAACCAATAGGCAAGAAACAGAACACACAAAAATAACTAAAAAAAATTCCTTCTTTTTCAAATCCCCGGTTTCATTCATTATTATGTCTCTCATGCACTACCTGGCTTCTATAAGGAAACACCAATGGCTTTTCTGCAGTAGACTAGCTGGTGGTGGATGATCACCTTATGTCAAGATGTAGAGAATGATGATAGTATGCTGCTAGTGGTGCATAAACACACAGTATCACTCACATTTGAGTTTGTACTGATCATCTCAGGGGTACTTTGAAGATTCACAGGATACAAGTAGATGACACAACACATAAACTTTTACTGTGAGCTCACTCATAACCCAGCCCCTTTAACTTGTTTGGCTCTGTGCCTGAAATGCTCTTCCTCCAAAACTTCCCATGGCTGTCTCTTTCTTATTACTCAGCTCCAATGTCACTTTCACAGAGATGCCTTCCGCAGGCACTCTTTATAAAGTAGTATCCCACACTCAGTGCCTCTATGGCATCTTATAATTTTATTTTCTTTGTGGCATTTATCACCACCTGAAATAGGCTTACTTATCTTTATACTGTATTTATTTGTCTCCCTCACAGGACTGTAAGCTCCTAGAGGGCAGTGATTATTTTTTAACATGCAGCCTGGAACACAGTAGTAGGCCCTGAATAAATAGTGGTTGAATGCTTGGGTGAGCAACAGATATTTATCAAATGCCTGTAATATGCCAACTCTGTTCTAGGCAGTGGGGGTGTAGCAATGAATCAAGCAGATAAAAACCGCTGAACTCTTGGAGTTTATATTCTAATGTGTAGGAAAACAGTCAACAAATAAGGCAGGGAAAGGGAAGCTGCAGTGAGGCTGTGCTGTACTAAGAAGTGGAATAAAGAAAAGTTTTTGCTGTGCAGACCTGAAGAAGCCGAGAAGGGAGGGACCCGAACAAGGTGAGGAAGACGGGAGGGAGGAGAAATGAAAAACGAAGTGCGAAGGCCCTGAGAAAATAAGAAAAGGGCTATGTGGCTAAAGCCAGCCAGCTCCTGGGGGCAGGGCAGGAGAGGGGTCAGAGAGGTGCTGGTGGTACATCTCCAAACATGTAGAGTCTTGTAAGCCACTGAAGGGAACTTTGGATTTTGCTCCTTCTGAGATAGGAATCCACTGGTGGGCTCTGGGCAGAGTGACACACCTGCCTTGGATTATCAACAGGGTCCCTGTTTTTGTTCTGGTGATAAAAGACTGTAGGAGCAGAAGTAGAAGCAGTTAGGAGACCAATCCAATAATCCAGGCAAGAGTTGATGGTGACTTGGTCCAGGGTGGTGACAGGGAGATGGTGAAATACGTTAATAGTCTGGAAAGATTGTTAACGTTGAGCTGTCAGGATTTGCTGATGCAATGAGCAATGTAATTACATAAAAATATGTGCAGAACTGATACAAAGAAGGCTTTTCTTGGATTTGTAGAAAAGAGACTGGTTTTGTCAGGTCTGTGACACTAATATAACACCTAGTAGCACAACCACCTAGAAATCCTGCACTGGGTCTTGGAAGTTTTGTGTCAAATATTATTTATCCCAAAGAACAGAACAAAAAAAAGAGTGGTGAAATAGATTCAGTATCAAAATCTGTACTTGCAATTAAGAGAACTGGTTTGGGGGTTGATCTCATTTCAGCACACTGACATGAGTGCGATAATTGTTTGGCAGACATAAACATTTCAAAATGAAAATGACATTTATCCGTGAGGAAGCTGTGAAGCTCATTGGGTAGTTACACAGAAGGATAAACATTATCAAGAACAAAGATCTTGCCTGATTTATCCTGATGTGCGCGGTCTGTACTTCAAACTGATATGATTACTGCGCAGACCTCTGACCCTTTACTTATTGGGCTGCACTGAAAGCGCCTTGGAGATTATTCACCTTTGCATTCCTCACTCCCTGGTGCCCTGCAAACAATACTAGGTACCCAACAAACATTCATTGACCCAATCATTTCTTGATACCCTCCTCTGCACTCTTTGCAGCATTCAGGAGCTCTTATTTTTATACCCAAATCAGTGATCAATCACTCATAAATATGATATTTCAGAACATGCTGGATGTAGTGCAGACCGTGTGTAGGGAGCCATCCAAAGGCCGCATCAACCTGGGAAGCCAGGAAAAGCTTCGAAGGGGAGGAAGCGTTCTGTGGGCTGCAGTCCGAGGGGGTAAATGCAAATATGCAGGCAGCAGGAGTTGAGAGATGGGATCCAGACAAGGGCCTTCTGATATATAAATATCCCTCTCTGAGATTGACGGGAACCTGGAGAGGGCTGAAGAGTGACCAAGGCATGCGGGAGAGAAGGGGTGCCTGAACTTCAAAGGTGGTTTTAAAAATTACGTTAGATCTGCAACTGTTCTGAGTTTTCTGGTGCGATTCAAAGGCTGAGTGGAACCCGGGGATCAAGGGTTCCGGAGTCTTACCCCTCCACTTCAGTCTGACCTCGAACACCCTGCAAGAAGAAGGCATTGTAATTAAGAGCCGGTTTGGAGCTTCATCTCATTTTGTCTCTGCAGCTAGAAAATAAACGATTATAAAGCATCCTACTGTGGGACACTGAGGCGTGCTTTTTGTTTCTAGGTGTTTTTTTATTTTTTTTCAGGCTGGCTGCAAGGCAACTTGAACAAAATCTGGCTGCGCTTGGACTGGGGCGGCCCTTTTGTCTCTCCGTTTTTCGCGTCTCTCTACTTTCAGTGACTTGACGGCAGGCCGCAGCTACACTGCTGGAAGCCGCCAGTTTCGCAGGCGGGCGGGCCGGAGGCGGCTACGCATTTCCACTCCCCGGGCGGGAGGCGCCCGAAAGTTCACGCTCTCCTTCCAGAGTCCTCGGGTGTAGGCTGGGGACAGAGGGGAGGGGCGCAGTGACTGTCCCTCTAAGGAGCTGTCTTCTGAAGCAGTCTAATCCCCAGTAGGTCCTGTTGGAAGAGGTAGAAAGTTGGGCGGGACCACGGGGCGGGACTCGTAGGTGGGGGGCGGGTGGGAGTCCGCGCCCCCAGAGCTCGCGAGCCGGGGTGGAGCCAGCAGCCCCGAGTGGCGTCCACGTTTAAAATGCAAATCGAGTACCCGCTCCCCCCCCACCCCCACACGCCCGGTGAGCGAGGCTCCGCCGCTCCGCCACCGCCCACGCCTCCTGCGCGCCACGGCGCCCGAGCGGGCGGCTCTACTTAAGCAGCTCGCGGGCCGTGACCCGGCACTCGCCTGGAGCGCGCGGGCAAGGCGGGCGGAGCACATCGGAGCTCACCGGGCTCACAGCGGCAGGCTAGCGCCGCTCGGCTCCGCGCGGCTCTCGGAGGGAGGTGGTGGCGGAGGCAGCGGGGCGCAGGGCTGAGCGAGCGTCCGGGCTCCGGGGCTCCGGGCCAGGCGGCTGCAGCTCGAGTGCGGTGCGGCTCCCTGCCACTGTCCCGGCCCGGCCACCTCTGTCATGGCTCTGGCGGACAGCACACGTGGATTACCCAACGGGGGCGGCGGCGGGGGCGGCGGCGGGGGCGGCAACGGCTCCTCGTCGTCCTCCGCGGAGCCGCCGCTCTTCCCCGACATCGTGGAGCTGAACGTGGGGGGCCAGGTGTACGTCACCCGGCGCTGCACGGTGGTGTCGGTGCCAGACTCGCTGCTCTGGCGCATGTTCACGCAGCAGCAGCCGCAGGAGCTGGCCCGGGACAGCAAAGGCCGCTTCTTTCTGGACCGGGACGGCTTCCTCTTCCGCTACATCCTGGATTACCTGCGGGACTTGCAGCTCGTGCTGCCCGACTACTTCCCCGAGCGCAGCCGGCTGCAGCGCGAGGCCGAGTACTTCGAGCTGCCAGAGCTTGTGCGCCGCCTCGGGGCGCCCCAGCAGCCCGGCCCGGGGCCGCCGCCTCCGTCCTTGCGGCGCGGGGTGCACAAGGAGGGCTCGCTGGGTGACGAGCTGCTGCCGCTCGGCTACGCGGAGCCCGAGCAGCAGGAGGGCGCCTCTGCCGGGGCGCCGTCGCCCACGCTGGAGCTGGCTAGCCGTAGTCCGTCCGGGGGCGCGGCGGGCCCGCTGCTCACGCCGTCCCAGTCGCTGGACGGCAGCCGGCGCTCGGGCTACATCACCATCGGCTACCGCGGCTCCTACACCATCGGGCGGGACGCGCAGGCGGACGCCAAGTTCCGGAGAGTGGCGCGCATCACCGTGTGCGGCAAGACGTCGCTGGCCAAGGAGGTGTTTGGGGACACCCTGAATGAAAGCCGGGACCCGGACCGTCCCCCGGAGCGCTACACTTCGCGCTATTACCTCAAGTTCAACTTCCTGGAGCAGGCTTTCGACAAGCTGTCCGAATCGGGTTTCCACATGGTGGCGTGCAGCTCCACGGGCACCTGCGCCTTTGCCAGCAGCACCGACCAGAGCGAGGACAAGATCTGGACCAGCTACACCGAGTACGTCTTCTGCAGGGAGTGAGCGCCCCACACCCCCTCGCGACTCCAGCTCCCACTCCCCTTCCTGCCCGAGAGATGATCAGAGATCCTCTTGTCCCCTTTCCAATCTCCCCCTCCAGTAGTAGCTGGGCGAGACCTGACCGCCCACCCTCCCTCCACCTCAGAACCTGATGCCGCAAATCCTCTCGGCTTCTTCATTTTCTTTGGACCTCCTGAACCGAGAGAACCCAGAGAAACCCCCACCCCACCCTCACCTCCCACTCCTTGCTTCCTTCTACTCCCTGCCTCAAACCACCCCTCCCCAAGATGGTACCTCACTCTGGATCTGGTGATGGGACAGTGTGGCCACAGAGTCACCAAGTACCTGGGAATGACTGAGTTGTTCAGAACCTGATTGGACCGTGTCCAGTGTGTGGAAGATTCCTTGAAATCTTCTCAAGCCCTTATGACTCATTGGGGGTTTAAGAGATCAGGATTGGTTACACCGAGGTTAGTGTTTTACAAGGTCATTACACAGTCTTTTTGGCCTCTTTTGAAGGTAGGGTTTTAGAAGGCTGGATGGAAGATTCTGAACCTGAAATTAGGACCCCATGGAGGTAGTTCAGTAACTGTAAATGAATGAAGTTTTGAAAAGTTACACGTAAAGTAGAAGAATCTAGTGCTGGCACAGTAAAGGATCCTTTCTCTACAGAATAAAAGTCTGCGCCTGTGGCTTAAACTTAGAGAAAGTGATCCTCCTGCCTGCAGAGGCGCCCTTTTCAAGCTGCTGCTCGCCAGAAGCCCTTGATTCCACTGGCTGATATGGCAGCAGCTAACGGCAAGAGGGAGAAAGGACGCTGCCGATTAAGGGTGCAAGGCTGCTCAAGTCTCCAAGCGCTGTAGGAGGCCACCTGGCAGTGACTGTAGGGAGCTGGGCAGTAAGTGCACGTCCGTCTTGGGTATTAGGAAAGCCTGTATTCTTGCAGTGAATGCCAGTAGGACCTTCCTTTAGCTGTAAGACTTGGTGGGTGGGGTGGGGTGGGGAGGGAGGAAAGGGTAGGAAGGGTGGGAAGGGAGAAGCAGACATACTCATTTATGATTTGAAAGTTGGAAGTTTGTACCATCTGTTTGAGTACATGCACATTTTAAAAATATCATATAGTAAATGCAAACATGCCAAGCATTTTATAAAGATTAATAACAGACCTACTCTTAACTGGCGGTTTATCGAACTTAACTGTTTTGAGTCCTAAACTTAGAGTTGTTAATACTTATATATAATCTAACCAAAGACTTACCCAGTAGGGTTTTAGTTTTTAAATTTTTATTTTCTTGTTGATCATAAATCCTGATTTTAAAATCTATTTACTTGAGCAAAAGAAGTTTCATTTTGGTTACTTAGACCTAAGATCACTTATTAAAAGTCATTGTTTTCTCCAGGCCCAGCAAACTTTGACTTCTGGGCAAACCTGAAAACCCGAAAATGCCACTTTCATGCAGTTTGTTTGAAGTTAAGCAGAATCTTTTCAAATGACAGAGAGAGCTGCAGAGAACTCAGCACCAAGGGCTGCCCATCTGTAGATAGCTGTAAAATGGAATATTTTTAAATGAAGGCAAATAAGTACTTAAAAGTGAGCTGAGCAATAAAGTGGTGTTTTAGGTAAATGCAACAGAAACAGAAGGAGACCTGGTTGCCTTATGCCTTTACTCTTACATGGAATAAATTCCCAATGCATATCCTATGTACACCATAAGTGAAGGGAAATAAACCTCGTCATGCTTCATGCTGTGAGGTGTCCTCTGGATATTCTGTGATGACAGAGAAGCCTATTTTGTTTTGTTTTCAGCATCTTTCTCTAATGTACCTTTTTAAGGATTTTGTAAGAGCTGTTTTCAGTATTTAACTTAGTGCTATTTTTCCTTGTTTTTAAAAATGAATCTCGTACTGTATCTTACTACGTCCATACAGATGTTACAAATTGGAACAGTTTATTCTTAGACTCATGTGATCCAAGCTGTATATACCATATATAAACATTTTACACGAATCATTTAGTTTTTTAATTCATTTACTAATGCCATAAAATTTCCTCTACCCCAGTAACTTGCATCAGCTGGTATATATACTAAAGCAACATGTTTTTGATGAGTTTCTTATATCCATATCTATGGAGAAATTGGAAAAAATTAGGAAAAAAATGCATAATTGTAAAACTGAGTTTGCTCTGTATGTTTTTTCTTGAGTATTAGTTGTATTACTAATCATATCTTGATTAACTGTCGACTTAAAATCAAGGTACCTGTATTTTTAATCCACTAATTTTTTTTTAGTTGGGAAGTAGAAAGATTTTAAGTCTTTTATTAGACTAACATTTTTTGAGAAGTAAAGTTGACTTTATTTACAAAGCCTGTAGTTTTAGGGGAAATGGAAGCAGAAATCTAGGAAGTTGTGCTTGGTTATATGTTGAGTTTGGACTCGGACTAAGTCATGCATCAGAATTTATCTGTTTGAAGCCTGAAATAATTTAGGACTTATTCACTGACCAAAAGTGAATGTTACAGAGATTTCTCTACCCCATATGGCATTTTGTTAGATTGTTCAACAGGAAGCACATGATCGAGAACATCTTGGGACAGATCAAAACCACTGACAGATGGCAAGACTCCGCGATTCTGATTTCCCTTTTCAAATCTGCTCAACTCCAAGAGTCTTGAGAAACTGCTAAAATTTTGTCTCTGTCACTCAAGTCTTGCGAATGTTATCTTATAAAGCTTTGAGTTGAATTATTCCACTGTCTTGTACATAGGCATCTTATTTACTCCACCCTTGCACACCCAGCACCCCCTACATTATTTGAAAGACTGGGAATTTAATGTTAGAGACAGTAAATCTACTTCTTTTTCCAGGGATGATTGTCCCCTCTCAAGTTAAAGTCAATACAAGAAAACTGTCTATTTTTAGCCCAAAGTAAAGGCAGTGAATAAAATTCATTTACATTGGGTAGAAACTATAAACAAGTAAAATAACTTGACATGAACACCTTTAGATCCCTTCACCTCCAAGGACTTTGGGCCACAGAATGAACCTTTGAGGCTTGTAAAGTGGATTGTAATCCCCTATAAACTTGAATGGAGGTATTGTGGGTTCATTTGTAAGCCCTCCAAAGATTCTATTTAAATAACCTGGAGTATGTCATAAATTATTCAGATAATTATCACTGCATGACTCTGACTCAGAGGCATGCATTTACATATGTTGCCCTAATTACTATTTGATGGTCATAAATGCAAGTGAATGACATTAGACTTTTAGTAACAAACTCAATTTTAAAAAATGAGTAGACAATGGCGGTTAAAGGAAAAAAAAACAGGTACCATGTTCTGTGTGTTCGCACTAAGTAATTGACATGTTTTGTTAAATACATGTGGACAGTGAACAGTATTCATTCTAATTTTTCAAATGATATGCTGTAGAAAATATTCCTTGAAGAGGTGAGATTTGAAGTTTTTTCCCTTTCAGTGTTGTTTTTATTGTATTTCTTTTTTTTTTGATTGATAGCACAGTGATAAATTATAATACTAGACAAAATTGTCTTCTCTTTCAAACCAGAGCCATATATATGTGTGTATATATGGGGCCTGCTGCTTCTCTGAGGAAATGCATAACCTGTGAATACTCTGACAAAATGAGCAATTGGCAGTGCTCATAATATATTCCAATTTTTATTGGAATTTTCCATGGAAAGTTATTATTTCAGTAAAGCCATGTAAGGTGAAACTTTGATAACTTTTTACTCTTCAAGTTAGGGGAAATTCTGATCCAATATTCAAATCATTTGTGTACTCCCACATGTAAAATGCTAAATGACAATGCAGACATTAAGAAAAATATTGACTGGAGGAATTGAATTCTGTGAGAATTTCTTTTATAGTCTGAATCACAATACTTTCCTCAATTTAGTTTTTAAAATAGTAAACTGAATATTTTTGTTGTAAACATATCAGAGTCAGTCCTTTGGAATTTTTTTCCTGTTTTTCCTTACTGTAAGTCATTTAAAAATGGAATTAATTTTCTTAGATGGCCTAAGTCTGTCTCTTGAGAAAGAAGTAAAATACTGTTATTTTCAGTATCTGTAGCACCTGATATAGGTTTTTATATACCCTGAAACAAGTTATGTTGAAGTTAGCTTTTCTTTGTCAGTTTTGGACAATAAAAATCTAAAAGTATTAACACTTGATTCTCTACTGGGGCCGTTGAAACTTGGATGGAAGAAATTCAGCAGAATATCTGTATTAGCGTATACTCATGTGTGGTAGGAAGATGGACTAGTTGATCAAGATTTGTTGTCACTTACATATTTTGTGATTTTTTTCCAAGCCAGTTTTTAAAAATTCTAAATGTGTTTTGAGGTATGTGTACATTAATTGTAATGTAAACTATTATACAACTGTTTTTGCGACTTTATAGGCAGTTAAATTTTTCTATTGCTGTTGAATACAAATGACCATTTATGTCCACTCAAACAGCGTAAGTGACCACTCAAATAGCGTAAGTAACCATTTAGTGACGAAGGATTAAAACATCCATCATGGCTGTTAACTTTGAAGATGTAAATTATATATTGTTTAAATTTTTCCAGGCATCTGAAAACCTTATCTGCCAGACAATGTAAGATTCACACAGAGTTATCTGGGATTCTGAAATTTTAAGTGTTACATATCATTAAGCCATTTTCTCTAAATGTAAGAAGAGAAGAAAATTGTTAAAAGATTATCAGATTTTTCTAATGACACAGAAATGTAAGAAAAAAATCCCTTTATATTGAAAAAAGATGAAGTCTTTTCAGAGATGCCCAAACTTTGAGACTTTCTTCAACTGTCTAATGCTGTAAAGATTTTTGTTCTCCCTGTTCACAACCAGTTGTATAACAGAAATACTAGATACTGTTTTCCTTCCTGTGTGTGAAGTAATGAATCATTGATTATGTGACTTGTTATGTATTCAATTAAACACTAAAGAATAAAATATTCACTCCTTTGATTATTCCTCTTGGCTCCTTGGCATGGATTGGCTTGAACACTGGTCTAATTTCATTTATGGGGTTCTCTAAATACTGGCAACACTTCCCAAGTTGTCGTGGGACTACTGATGAGCATTATGCCATCAGAAGAATTCTTCACCAAGGAACTGGCCAGCAGGACCAAGTGCAAACAGCTTCTTTCCCCAGAGTTTATTGTCAAGAATGCCCAGGCTGTTTGGTACTTCATGTGGAAGAAATGTTTTTCACAAACATTTTCTTTGACTTCTTTGCAGCATATGTCAATTGCTGTGTATAGGGACAAGGAAATAGAAGCTTTGAGATGTGCTTTAATTAAAAGTACAGTTCATGAAGAGAAGGTTCTAAAAAATGTTGGGAAAGAGAAGCTTCATTTTGGATGTGGGGGCACTTTACTGCATCATCTCTAGTGGTTGATGTTCCTCCTCTCTAAAGAAGGCACAGTGCTGCTAAGATTGAGAAATCACAGAAACTCAAGGTGTCTGGGTTATGGCACCGGAAGTCATGAGTAGGCTGGGTAGAGTGAGCCAGGCTTCCCCCTTCCTCTTTCCTTTTGCCTGTACTTCCTCTGGATAGCTTTTGTTTTAAAAGTGTGTGTGTGTGTGTGTGTGTGTGTGTGTGTGTTTGTAGACACTATTTTTTGAAAATTTAATACAGATGGTGAAAAATTTAAGCAATGGAAGAATGTATATAATAAGAAATAAATATCCGTCTTCTAGTAACTCTTAGTTTTTCTTAGAGGCCACCTTTTTAATTTTTTCGGTAGAAATCACACCTGTGCTGTGTTTTGCTTTCTTTTAACCACATCTCCTGAAGCTATTGCAATGCATAAACATGTAGCAATAATCTACCTCATTTTGTTTGATAGCCACATGATATTCTGCATGCTATACCCTCCTTGTCTAGATGTGCTGTCATTTATTTTGCTAGTCCTTTATTGATAGTCATTTAAGTTTCCAGGTGTTTTTTTTTCCTACTCCAAAGAGTGCTGTACTGAATATCTTGTTACATGTATGCAAATATATTTGAGTCCAGCTTTTTTTGTATGAAGTGAGGCCAAGAGAGAAGTGACCAGGAGGTACTTTTTCCTTCTTGAGGAACTATGGAAACTGGGATTCACTGGAAGTGCTTTAGGAGTTGGTGGGGGTGGTGTGAAATCACTCTGGAGTCATTAGGTCTACAAGTGTCAAGTGCTATCTAGCTTTTATATTGGAAACAAGGCCCCTTCCCTTTGTTTTCTACCTCCTTTCAAAGTTTATAGATTTTTTAAATGAGTTATGACCAATGCTTTGGTTTTAGGAATACATTATATCTAGAGGAGCTGTATTATATCCCATACTTCTTAAGGAGGCACCTCTGGGGGATTTGGAAAAGGGTGGGAAGCTATAGAAGAAATATGGGGTATCTTCTGAAATCTCGGTTTTACTAATTAAGATGTGTACCTGTGGATGGGGGAATTAGATCCTTTTGCTGGTAAGTGATTTATAAAAGTCTGTTTCATTTTATGGAAAGATTGGGAAATTTTCATGAATTTAAAAGATAAAACCCTACATGTTAAAGATACTATGAGCTTGTAGACTCCAGGAATGGGTTCACCCTCTTCCGCCATTAAGAACTTGGTGGTGGTGATAGTGGTAGAGTTGAGAACTTCTGCAGGCATATAATGGGCTTGATTTTTCAGGGATAGTTGAGGGGAAATAGCCACCTAAGTTCTCTGCTTTACTATGCTCAGGTGAGAAGTTTCAGTGTCCCTTTGGGTCCAAAGTCACCTACACACTCACAGATCTCCTAAGAGTAGCTGATGAGGCGAAGTAGAAAAGAGGTCATCAAGGCTGTTTTAGGCCATTAACTCTTAACTTGGCTGCTGCAACTTTCCCCTTTATATAACAGCCATTGAGCATTCATTCATTCATTCATTCAAAATCTGTTAGTACTTACTGTGTGCCACACTGTGCCAATCTGATAGGGATACAGGGATGACTAAGACACAGAAGTGCTGAGGGTTAGTAAAAGAGCCAAATAAGGATATAATGCCTTGGAAATCAGGGCTAAGATAGTCTGAGCACGTGAGGGAGTCTGAAAGGGGGATACCTAAGACATGTCTTAGGCTTGCTAGAGGAGAAGACACCAAAGCAAAGGCTTAAAAGTGAAGAAGAGAAAGAGGAGGGGCCTGCTAAGTCTGGGTCAGCTTAGTGAGGAATGACCAGGAGACAGCAAGAACTAGAAACAGCTCTGTGTTGCTGAAACCTGATAGCAAAAACAAAAAGCCCTCTATGCCCAACCAAAAAAAAAAAAAAAACCCCAACCCATACCAAAACCAGCCAAACAAACTAAAGCGTGGTCAGAGAGGCAGTAAGAGACAGATAAGGGTGAGCCTCACATAACCCATTACAAGATTTGAACTTTGGTTCTCAGGGTTTACTGAAGAATTTTAAGCAAGATGTAAAGTAATCAGAGAAATCCATTCTGTGGAGACCATTTGGGGGCTCTGCGAAGGATGGGTTTAATAGATGTTCAGGAGTTAGAAGCCAGTAAGGAGGCTGTTTATGGGAGTCCAGATGAGAGGGCCACATGAAGCCACGTGCAGACCTCCTGGCTGCAATGGAGGTGGTGGGGAGGTCTTGTTCATCTTTCTTTTCCCTTCAAACCTCTCAGGTTATGCATGAGTGAGATTTGTTTGCAGTAATATTGGACATACTGTGTTTGAATGAGAAACTCTTTTGTTCTGTTAATCCCTAGGTCTCATCATCAAGAGTCTTTAGAGAGACCTCATCAATTATTTAGCAGGCACTGTATTGAGCACCTATTATTATGCATACAAAGTCCTCAAATGCCAAATCATTCTTTCAGCTTCAACAACCACTAATTGAGCCTCTAATATAGTTGAGACACAGCCTTCTCCTTTACCATCGCCAACAGAGAGCAAAATGGTCAACTGGCCAAGTACCTATTTAAGTTAAAGTACTTCTATAACTACCAGACGTGAGAAAAACTTAGCATTCATGGGCTTTACACACATTTCATGGTTGAAATTTTATGAACACGATCTTTCCCTCACAATTCTGTTAAATGTACTTAACAGCTACGAAGAATGAGCTCTGCTTCACCCTCCCTCCTTTTCAGAGTGAAAAAGATGAAGCATAGGAATGAGAGGTTCTAAAATTAATTATTTGGAGTTCCCTTTTGTTAAAGTAACTGACAACACTTCCCCAGTTATTTACCATTTATTTCTCAGTAATTCATTATCCTTCTCCATTCTACTTTCTTGGTGGATGAGGGAGGAATAGAATCCAAAGTTAGAGCAAGCTCTCATTTCTGTATATAGAAAGACAAGGGCAGTGGAACTATCTTCTTGCTCTGTCTTTCCTTTTTGGAAAGCAATGAATAAAATAATCACAGTTTTTAAGCAAGAGGAATGCAAGAGAAATGAAGAGTTTAAGCTCATTGATGACCTGGGTTGCTTGCGTCTATTATATAGAGCAGCTCTAATTCTATTATATAGTGAGCCCTTAGTTCACCGTTGACATCTATATGCCCATTTATGGCATGGAAAAAGCATTTATTTCTCTATTTTGCTCCAAGGGTCAACATAGTGGATAATGTGTAATAGAGCATCAATAAAGGTTTGTTGAATAAATTAATGAATGCTTATGTTAGTTCATTTTTTTTTTCACATATAGAGAGAAAAAGAACTAACTTGAAATTTGCCAGTCTTTTTTTTTTTTTTTTTTGAGACGGAGTTTTGGTCTTGTTGTTCAGGCTGGAGTGGAGTGCAATGGCACAATCTCAGCTGACCGCAACCTCTGCCTCCTGAGTTCCAGTGATTATGCTGCTTCAGCCTCCTAAGTAGCTGGGATTACAGGTATGGGCCACCATGCCCAGCTAATTTTGTATTTTTAGTAGAGAAGGGGTTTCTCTATGTTGGTCAGGCTGGTCTCGAACTCCTGACCTCAAGTGATCCGCCCGCCTTGGCCTCCCAAAGTTCTGGGATTACAGGCGTGAGCCACTGCGCCTGGCCTCAATCTTTGCTTTTTAAAATAACACTACCAAAGATCAAGAATCCCCTTTTATACCTATGTATTTGAAAAATTATAACTAGTTTCATAAATAAATATATAAAAGTGATTATCCTTTCATCTGACTTGAAAGTCAGAAACATTAGGATGAGAACTAATTGATTTGGGTAACTTTTTTTCTGACTAGTTATTTCAAGGCAGCTGCTCCAAAGCCCCATGTGAATTTCTGGCTAAAGGAGAAAATGCTCGACGATGTTTCCATTTTATGATGAAAGTCAAGTTCACTGGCAGCCATATTATAGAATTTCCTCTGGGGCTATTATTTCGTACAGATTTTTGAAAATCTTAACTGGAAGGTTTCAAAAGTTGCCTCTAAAAGTTGTAAGAGAGAAATTTGACCTCCCTGAAATGCTGGAGTATACTGTTTCAAATGTTCCGTTGGTGAGAGTTGTGGGTTTTAAAAGTGACAGTTGCAAGTACTTAGAAAAATAAATGATCTGTGCAATGATGCTCTGACCTTACAATAGTGAATATATTTTTTTCCTGCTCAGAACTCCATGTGTTCAAAGTGTAAGTTCTCTTCGTGAGGTAATGTCAGAAATGGAGCTGTTAGTCAAAATTTTGCCTGCGAGTTTTGGGAGTATTACTTTAAAAACATAAGTACAGCAAAAACCAAAAAACAAGAGTGAAACTTTATTATATTGTTGTTGTATTTCTCCTCTGTAATATATACATAGTCTTCTTCTCCCAGTATCTAAGAAAAACTCTCAAAAAAATTTCATGTTATTATCATTTAGTTTAATTCTAGGTTTGAGTCAATTTGGGGATAAGTATGCAAACAAATATTTTTGGGTTAGCTCTAACAGTTGAAAAGAGCTTTTGGGGAAGTTGAATTCTTTGACATTTGTCTTTAATCTCATTTTACTTTGCGGATCTAGACACAGTTGATAAATTTACCAGCAACTTCCCAGTTAAAAGGATGATATTAGTGGCTATGAACTGAATGTGTGTTTTCCCCCAAATTCATGTGTTAAAGCCCTAATGTAACAGTATTTGGAGATAGGGTCTTTTTGGAAGTAATTGAGGTGAAATGGCATCATAATGGTGGGTTCCTCATCCAATAGAACTAGTATCATAAGAAGAGGAAGAGAAAGCAGAGTTCACTCTCTCCATCCTTACAAAAAAGAGTTCATGTGAGCACAGAGAGCTGGTGGCCACTGACAAGTCAAGAAAAGAGGTCTCAGAATGAAACACACTTCCAGCACCTTGATCTTGTCTCCGCAGCTTCCAGAACTGTGAGAAATACATTTCTGTTATGTAAGCCACACAATTTATGGTATTTTGTAATGGCAGCTGGAGCAGGAAATGTATTAGCTTTCACTTAGTTATAGGAAACTGACCAGAAATGGTCTTTAGCCAAGAAAGTATACAGAGGGAGTCACCTTATCTTGAAAAATGGTTGAAGTTCATTTAAAATTTCTACAGGCTTTAGGGAGAAATTGTGTGGAGCTCACTGCTTTAATTGTGACATGCCATTACCTTACAGGGACATTTTAAAACTAGGGCTCAGAGTTTTATGGGCATTATTGTTAGGGGTCCTGTGAAGGAAATTGATATTGGAGACATTTAGTAGCTGTCATCACCATCCACTTCAGTCCTTGTCTTTCATAAAATAAGAATGTCCGAAGTTCTAGTACAAAAAATGGTAAAAAAGAAATGTTTTTCCCAATTCCAAAGTTCGGAGTTTTATGAGAGTTGGACAAATATTTGCTTGTTAATTTTGAAAAAGAAAGGATTTTCTTTTGGTAGCTTAATGCTACAGATGTGTTCCAAGGAAGTTTCCATAGTCCTTATCGGCTGTGGACATCTAAAACAGAGTTTATTAATAAAGCTAAGACTATAGGAAGCTAAAATTAACTTTATTAGTACAACTTTATGGAACTTCTGTCTTAATAGTTAATATTTTGTATCTATTAAACCAAAAAATGGTTTAGTCCAAAAGCTAACAGCTTTAAAAAATGATTAGTATGCTTTTGTTTTAATATCATTTAGCCAATTTATATAGTATGTTTTTAAACAAAACGAGATATTTGTTAAAAAAGTTTCCAATTTTGCAGATACAAAAACATCCTAGTCTAGTCAACAAGTTTTTATTCTCTCCATGTATTCTTTGTGTACTCTTTGAGACAATCAGAAGCTTCTTTGCACGTAAGTTCCTTTGTCTGTTGAAAAAGAAATAGGGGAAGAATGGGGTTACTCAGGCATTGAGTAGTGGGAATGTATGAAGCATGACTATACAACGACAAAAATGTCCTTTTTATTTTTTATGTTTAATTTCATTGTAAATTGACATATAAAGTTGTATATATTTATCTTCTATGAGATGATATTTTGCAATATATATGTTGCGAAATGGCTAAATTGAGCTACCTAATGTGCATTACCTTGTAGTTACCATTTTTTGCTAAGAACACTTAAAATCTACACTCTTACCATTAAAAAAAAAATTCTTGTCCGCAGCATGAATACTCTCTTACAGTATTAATGTATTTTAAAGAATACATTTGTTATTAACTGTAGTCACCATGTTGTGCAATAGATTTCTTGAACTTAACTGAAATTTTGTCTCCTTTGCCAAAGTCTCCTACCCACCGGCCCCTCCCGCTCCCCCACCGCTCCAGGCCCTGGGAACCACTATTCTGCTCTCTAAGTCCACTAGTTCAGCCTGTCCAGATTCCACAAATAAATGAAATCGTGCGGAATTTGCTTTTCTGTGCCTGGATTATCTCACTAAACATAATGTCCTCTAGATTCATCCGTGTTGTTGCAAATAACAGGATTTACTTCTCCTGTGTAGCTGAATAGTATTGCATTGTGTATATACACCACATTTTCATCTGCTGATGAACACTCAGGATGATTCCCTGTCTTGGCCATTGTGAATAAAGTTGCAGTAAACACGGGAGTGCAGATACATCTTTGAGATAGTGACTTCACTTCTGGTGGGTATATACCCAGGAGTGAGGTTGCTGGGTCATATGGTAGTTCTATATTTAATTTCCTGAGAAACCTCCATACTGTTTTTCATAATAGCTGTACTCATTTACATTCCCATCAACAATATACAAGGCTTTCATCTTCCCCACACCTTTCACAATACTTATCTCTTGTCTTTTTCCTAATAGCCATCCTAACGTGAGGTGATATCTCATTGCGGTTTTGATTTGCATTTCCCTGATGGTTAGAGATGCTGAGTGTTCTTAAATATACCCATTCACCATTTTTATGTCTTCTTTTGAGAAATGTCTATGACTATTTAGGCCTTTTACCCATTCTAAAATCAGATTAATTGGTTTCTTGCTATTGAGTTTCTTATTTATTTTATGTAAATTAACGCCTTATCAGATGTGTAGCTTGTGAATATTTTCTTCCACTCTGTAGGTTGTTTCTTCGATCTGTTGTTTCCTTTACTGTATAGAAGCTGTTTATTCTGTTGTAATTCCATTTGTCTAGTTTTGCTTAAGTTTCCTGTGTGTTGAGGTCTTATCCAAAAAATTTTTGTCCATACCCATGTCACGAAGTGTGTTCCTTATGTTGTCTTCTAGAAGTTTTACAGTTTCAGGTCTTATATTTGTCTTTAATCCATTTTGAGTTGCTTTTTGTATATGGTGTGAGATAAGGACCTAATTCCATTTTTCTGCATGTGAGTATCTGGTTTCTCGAACACATTTATTGAAGAGACTATTCTATTCTCATTGTGTGTACTTGGTACCTTGGTTGAAAGTCAGTTGGCTGTGAATGTGTGGATGTATTTCTGGACTTTCTATTCTTTTCTTAATGGTGAATGTTTTTCATATGTTTATTTGCCACCTGTATATCTTCTTTCATAAAATGTCTATTAATACTCTTTGTAAATGCTGTTCTTCAAAAACAATCCTTTTGGGAGACTACATTTATTTCAATAAGAGCTGCAGGAGATCAGTTTAAAATAATGCTTAGCAGATTATTAGTCGATAGAAGGGAGAGCTACCTGTTAAAAAATGTTGATGTTGGGGAAGATACAAAAGTTCTGGAGAGGTGTGGTGGTAATGGTTGCATAATAATATGAATGAATATGATGCTATAAAACTGTACACTTAATACTGGTAGAAATGGTAAATTTTATGTATGTATATTTTACCACAATAAAAAATAATATGGACTTAATGATGATAGCATGAAAATGTAGAACATCACAAAGAGAATAAAAATTCTTGTATAAACTTGCCAAAAATGTGTTAACATTGAAATCACCTCCAGATATAATGAGGAACTTTAGCAAGTCATTCCTTTGGTCATGCTATGCCAGTAACGTAGTGCTCAAACACATTAGCAATTCTTCATTTGGAAGAGATATGAATCACACAATAAAATCAGTCTACTAACTTTTGGTAACCTTTTAATTTCTGAAAATTTGAGATGATCTGTATGTATCAGTATATCAGTATGTGCTTACGTTTGTTTTATGTGATTTTCTATTTTTGGTGCTTTTGTCCTTCTCCATTAGCTCAAATAATTAAGAGTTGGTGCTCAAATTGAATTGAAATGAAATTCCACCTAATTTGGAATTTCAGAGGGCTTTGCCAGAACATCGTAATCCTACAAGTCAGAGGAAGGAATGAAAGAATTAATATTTAGAGTCAGGAACCAAGTATGCATTTCTAGTGTTGAGAAAGGTTCTAGTATTAGCCAGGCATGGTGGCTCACACCTTTGGTCCTAGCTACTCGGGAGGCTGAGGCACAAAAATTGCTTGAATTTGGAAGGCAGAGGTTGCATTGAGCAGAGACCAAACCACTGCAGTCCAGTCTGGTGACAGAGTGAGACTTTATCTCAAAAAAAAAAAAAAGGTCTTGTTGTATGTTCTATTAACACTGTCACTTATATAAATTAATCTTTAGAGGGTTTAAAGCATAACAACAGTCTTCATGGAATGCAAAAGTATACAATGGAAAAATCACAGTCATGATTTTAGGAGATTTCAGAATAAATAGATTGCACATGGCTTGAAGCTATACATGGGATATGTTCCGCAGAATCCTCCCAAGGTTCATCTACACCAGCCTGCAGGCATGAGAGTCTGCCTTGGCTGTTTCGGTGTTGGCTTTCTTTGTGAAGTTGACTCCAAGCTGGAGTTGCCAACTCAGGGGGAGGAAGATGGTCCAGAGCAATCAACTGTAAACTTGGGTAAAAATTTCAGCTGGGAAGAATATATATACCAGGTGGCCCGGGAACTGACTCCTTTGAAGTAGTTTGGGAGGCTGGCCATAGAGATAGAGCAGTGCTTCTCAAGTTGTTAGGGTTGGACACGTCTTCCCCCTCCCCAGGGAATATTTGGCAATGTCTGGACACATTTTTGGTTGTCGTAACTTGGGAGAAGGGTGCTTCTGGCATCTAGTGAGCAGAGACCAGGATGCTGCTAAATATCATATTAATAAACAAGACAGCCTCCACAACATATAATTATTTGGCCCTAAAGGGTGACAGTTCTGAAGTGATGAAGCCCTGTGATAGAAAGGAGAATGGATAGGTGGGCAAAGAAATAGCCATAGTAAGGGATTTGGCCCAAATGTGAACCAAGGTGTTGAATGTGACTGTGTTGCACACACACATCACATACACACACACACACACACACATACACACACACACACATACACACACACACACACACACACACTAAAGGTTTATAACTTGTTGTATCTGAGATAAATTTAAGTGAAGGAAGAGAATGGCAGGTGGGTGGGCAGACTTTTGGTAGTATTTTTGTAATCTTGGTCAGTGTTCCATTGGGGATAGCCTGGGAAGCCAGGACCTGGAATAGAGTTGAAAAGAAAGTCTTGACAGGTAATGTGTTCAGTCTGGAGATGAGCAAGACAATACCATAGCTTCAGGCAGCAAAATAAAGCAGAAGAGACCTTAGATAGATGAAATAGGGTAAGTCTGGGTAGGTGAACATGAAGGAAAGTCTGAACAGTCATACGAGGTAAAATGTAACAAAAATTAGCAGGTAGTACTATGGTTCTCAAAGCTGAGTGCATGTTAGAGTAACTTAGAGAATTAAAAACAAATACTCATGCCTGGGCCCCATCTCAGACAAAGGAAATGCAAGTGTTTCGGGGCAGTTTCTAGACTTCAAGTATGTTTATAGACATTTCACCGATGTTTAAAGACATTTCTCAGATGTTTCCAATGTGCAGCTAGGGTTGAGAACTGTTGTCTTAGGACAATAAAGTTTAGGAGGAGAATACAGAGTGACTTGAACTGTACACTCTGAAATATGCTGCCATCTAAGATTAAGGACTGCTTGTCCTCTGCCCTGGTATTTGGCTACCTGTCATTTTCAGGGATGTGTCTGTAGGCGGGCGCTGGGAGGTACACATGCTGGGTGGCTGAGATTGGGTTTTGTAGAGGGCCTTCAAGGCATACATCCTGATGATAAAGGAAGCAGAACCTAGGCAGGCAGGGGCTCACTTCTTATTAATGATGAATGACTGAGATTTAGATGTAAACTACCAGGGAGTCCCCAAATTAAAGTGCTGAGGTGCTAGATTGTAATGAAAAATTAGGAATAAATTACATAGACAATTAAAAACAATTTTCTATTTTGCATGAGCATCTATATATGTACAGATATCTTAAGGAACGTACAAAATTTTCTCTACAAGTAGCTGATAAAGGCAGCGCATTGCCCAAAGAAGGACAATGGGCTGGACAATATAGTGCCCCTGATGACCTTCTTTTTGGTGGGGCATCTCTTTTCTGCCTTTTCCAGATTTGAGAAAACCTTCCTTTCTAGGAGAAAGGGAATTGAACAAAAGCATTCTTTGTCTGGGACATATTCAGAGGGACTGAGTAAGTGACCATTGGTGAGAATCTGTTCTGATTTCATTTGTCTCTGGCAGGGCCTAGTGGCAATTTAATATTTTTTATTATTATTTTACATGCAACTTCCTTCCTAGCTTATGATTCCTGTCAGGACTGTGCATTATTATCCATTAGTCATTTCTCTTGGGTTGGCCTATAATGCTTCAAAGGAGGGCTGGTGTATTTCAGTAATTTTGCTTACAATTTGATTTGTGTTCTCTAGAATCCCAATTTAGTTTCATCAGCACATTTCAGTGTACAACAGCTGGGCCCCTGGATGGGATCATTTACATACGTTAGCAGCTGAAAGCTGAGCACCAGGAGCCCAGAATCTGGCCAGATATTTTCCCTAGTGCTTCACCTGACTTTTTTTTTTGTTTTTTTCAGGAAAGTTTTATTTTATTTTATTTTTTTGATGTTAAAATGTTTTAACTAATACATTTAAGTTTTTTGATTAGGTAGTACATTTGCACAGATCATACATTTAAAAGTATATGAAGGTATACACTGAAAATCTCCCTCCAGGCTGGTCTCCTGTTCATCCCTTTCCCCAATGACTAACCATTGTATTTAGTTCCTTATGTAGGTAGCATTTAGAGATTTGTACGAACATTGAAACAAATATGAATATATATTTTCCCCGCACATTATTTTTACACAAATGGAAGCATAATGTGTACGTTGTTCTGTATCCAAGTTTTTTTCATTAAAGAATATATTTGGGAAATTTGTTCATACTAGAGCATAAAAAGCTTTCTCATTCTTTTTTTACACTTGCATAGAGAATACATGACTGCTTCATATGGAAATATATATGTTTAACTTCTTGGGATCAGTGATCTATTGAACTCGGTGTTGTCTTTTTGACTGTGGTACCAAAAAACATTTTGTGGCATCATGGGATGGCTGCCCTCTTTGAAATATCTTCCTAACATTTAAAAATTTTTAACTGCCACATAATAATGGTACGTATTTATGGGGTAAACTGTGATGTTTTGATATATGCATACATTGTATAATAATCTAATAATCAAGTTGGGGTATTAGTGTGTCTGTCACATCCTATTTATCATTTCTTTGTGGTGAGAGCATTCAAAATCCTTTCTTCTAACTATTTTGAAATATAAAACATAATATTGTTAATCACAGTCACTCTACTGTGCAATAGGACACCAGAAGTTATTCCTCCTATCTGATGGTAACTTCGTATACCTTGATGAACCTCTGAATTAATGTTAAAATGTCCACATTACCCCAAGCAATCTACAGTTTCAATGCAATTCCTGTCAAGATACTAAAGATACAAAAGATAGGGATTATCAAGATACCAATGATATTTCAAAGAAATAGAAAAACAATCCTAAGATTCATATAGAACTACAAAAGACTCCAGATAGCCATAGCAATCTTGAGCAAAAGAACAAAGCTGGAGGCATCACACTATCTGACTTCAGAATAATACAAAAGCTATAGTAAACAACACAGCATGAGACTGGTATGAAAACAGACATATATACAAGTGGAAAAGAGTAGAGAAGCCAGAAATAAATTCTTATAGTGAACTGAATTTTGGCAAAAGTGTCAATAACACACCATGGAGAAAGGACAGTCTCTTCAATAAATGGTCCTGGGAAAACTGCATATCTACATGCAGAAAAATGAAGCTAGACTTCTGTCTCTCACTATATACAAAATCAACTCAAAATGTTTTAAAGACCTGAAACTGTAAAACTTCTAGAAGAAAACACAGAGAAAACATTTCATGATATGGGTGTGGGCAAATATTTTTTTGGATAAGACCTCATGAGCACAGGCAACCTAAGCAAAAATAGACAAATGAGATGACAGCAAACTAAATTGATGTCGCAGCAAAGGAAACAAACAACAGACAGCCTACAAAATGGGAGAAAGTATTTGAAAACCATACATCTGATAAGGGATTAATATAAAAATGCAGAAGGAACTCAACTCAGTAGCAAAAACTCAAAGAATCTGAATAAAAATGATAAAAGACCTAAATAGACACTTCTCAAAAGAAAACATAAAAATGGAGAGGATATATGACAAATGCTCAACGTCCTTAATCATCAGGGAAATGCAAATCAACACCACTGTGAGATATCACCTCACACATGTTAGGATGGCTGTTCTGAAAAAGACAAGAGATAAGCATTGGCAAAGGTATGGGGAAGAGGAAACCATTGTATGCTGTTGGTGGGAATGTAAATGAGTACAGCCATTATGGAAAACAGTATAGAGGTTCCTCAAAAAATTAACAATGATACATAATTATGGAGTACAATGTGATGTTTTGATACATGCAGACATTAGAACTATTATATAGAACTATTGTATGACTCAGAAATCTCTCTTCTGAGTATATATCTGCAGGAAATAAAATCAGTATCTCCAGGAGCTATCTGCATCCCCGTATTTATTGCAGCTTTATTCACAGCAATTAAGATATGTAATCAATCTAAGTGTCTATCAACAGATGAATGGATAAAGAAAATGTGGTATATATACCCAATGGAAAAAGGAAGGAAATCTATAAAATCCATAAAAAAGAAGGAAATCCTGCCATTTGTGGCAAAATGATGAACCTGGAGAACATTGTGTTTAGTAAAATAAGCCAGGGGCAGAAAGGCAAATACTGCATGATTTTACTTACACATGGAATCTAAAGAAGTTGAACTCATAGAAGTAGAAAAGAGAATGGTGGTTACCAGAGGCTATGGAGGAAAGGGTGGAGGGGTGGGTAAGGAGGTATCGGTTAATGAGTACAGCGTGGTCTGGCTTTTTGACATGAAATCTGCCTTCCTATTTGTAACTATCTGTGCCAGTGACACTATCATGCGAATGATTTTTACAAAGCAGGTGTCTAGGTAACTTTTGAGCTGAAATGCTTTTATAACAGGCCTTAGAAAATAATCAGAGAACGTGTTCTGTCCTACTTCACTGTCAGCTGAAAATATTGCCGCCTCACATTAGAAATCTCTTTCTTGATAGACATACAGTAGGCGAATCAGTTTCTTAATTGGTCAGTAATCGCCTTGAAGGCAGATAATCCATTGACTCAAAAACATCATTGTGATTGAGGGCCTGAGCATGACTTTCCAAACAGCTGACATTACACAGCCGTGACACAAGAAGGGCATTGTGTGAGGCTTGTGGATAACTCAGATTTCTTTTCACCATTTTCTTTGCTTCTATTTAAATGCTATAACTGTGGTCTTGGTCTGTGTAGTGGCTGAAAAGTGGCCCTCTTTCCCCAAAGATATCTACATCCTAATTGTTGGAACCAGTAATCGTGAATAAAGTGGCTTTGCAGATGTTAAGGATTTTGATATAGGGAGATTATTCTGGGTACCCTTGTGGGCCCTAAGTGCCATCAGAAGTGTCCTTACAAAGGAGAGGCAGAGGGAGATTTGAACAGACAGACCGGGAGGAGGCCATGTGATCACAGAGGCAGAGATTGCAATGATATGACTGTCAGTGAAAGAACCCTGTAGCCACCAGAAACTGTAGGACGCAGGGAGTGCATTTTTCCCTAGAGGGAGTGTGGCCCTGTCAACACCTTAATCTCAGCACAGTAAAACTGATTTTGGACACCTGGTCTCTGGAATGGGAGAGCATAACTTTCTGTTGTTTTAAGCCACCAAGTCTGTGGCAATTTGTTTCAGCAGTCATAGAAGATGAATATAGTCTTGGAGAGTTTACCCTGTCATTCTTGGACAGGTAGTTTATTTATAGATTCAGGATTCTAGTATCTCAATGGCACTATATATATATTTTTCACTCCTGGAAATGAATTGTTAATTTACTTGATATTTTTCATTTGATATCTCATTTGTGAGCCATTAATTCTACTGAATATTCTGTTTGTTGCCCAAACAGAAAATGTGTAGGATCATTGAGATGTGTAGGATCATTGAAATGTGTAGGATCATTAGTTCTGCTTAAGTGATTTGCAGCTATGGGACAAAACATATAATAAGTAATTTAGAAGACTCAGTATTCCAAGAAGGGGAGAGAATATTCTCTGCTATGTTTTTTTTGTCTATTTCTTTTTTTTTTTAGTTGGAGTCTCGGTCTGTTGCCCAGGCTGGAGTGCAATGGCGTGATCTCCGCTCACTGCAACCTCTGCTTCCTGGGTACAAGCAATTCTCCTGCCTTAGCCTCCCGAGTAGCTGGGACTACAGGCGCATACCACCACGCCCGGCTAATTTTTTTGTATTTTTAGTAAAGACGGGGTTTCACCATGTTATCCAGGATGGTCTCTATCTCCTGATCTCATGATCCACTTGCCTTGCCCTCCCGAAGTGCTTGAATTACAGGTGTGAGTCACCGCACCCAGCCCTCTGCTATGTTCTAAATGTTTCTCATTTCACTGTTTTACTTCCCTTTCCAGTTTCTTTGAGATAGATAGGGCCACTGTATTTTATCAGCATAAAATAGTGTTCTGTAAGATACCTTAGAATTGAAATTACCCTCTTTAGAGTAGCTACTGGTATGAGTTACAGAATATTGTAATTCTGGGCTAAAGTGGGGAAAACACAGGGTGTCCTTGTCCTCTTTAGTCAATAGCAGAATACTGTCACACTTCACCTTTACTTCCTCTGCTGTCATTTGGCAATGATTCACTGGGGCTAGCTTGTGAGTTATATGACACTGTAATATAGATGTCACTGAGGATAATGTGGGCTTTGAGGGGAGCCTATTTTTACACAAGTTGTGGCACCCAGTGAAATGTTTCAGAAAAGCTAATGGATTTTTAGTTGCAGCCAAAGATCCTGGAAATATGGATGAAACAGACTGTGAGAAATTTGAAAAATGTTCTTCATATAAGTACTTCATGAATTTTTATATTAAAAACCAGATAAATAGAATTCTTTTTACAGTCATTAATCCCTCATAGTAACTGCTTCTTATATGGGACAGTCAGAACTATATAACCAAGTTGGAAAAACTGAAATGGTTGTTTTTTTCATGCGTGTGGCTTTGTGTCTGCTATAAGACATCAATAAGCAAATATTTTTTAAAGACTTACAACTTCGTAACAAATATTAAGTAAATTCTCAGTTAGATATAAATGATTCTATTTTCTCAAGAACCATGGGAGAACTTTCTTCAAGGATAGGTGTATTAGTCCATTCTTTCATTGCTACGAGGCAATACCTGAGACTGGGTATTTATAAAGAAAACAGTTTTCACTAGCTCACAGTTCTGCAGGCTTTACAGGAAGCGTAGCAGCTTCTGCTTCTGGGAGGCTTCAGGAAGCTTCCAATCATGTTAGAAACTGAAGGGCAAGCAGGCGCATCACATGGCTGGAGGAGCAAGAGAGAGAGGAGGGAGGTGGTGCCACACAATTTTAAAGAACCAGATCTGGGAGGCTGAGGCGGGCTGATCTCTTGGGGCCAGGAGTTCGAGACCAGCCTGGCCAACATGGTGAAACCCTACTAAGAATACAAAAAATTATTGTCTCTACTAAAAATACAAAAAATTACCTTGGCATGATGGCACGTGTCTGTAATCCCAGCTATTCAGGAGGCTGAGGCAGGAAAATTGCTCAAACCTGGGAGGCAGAGGTTGTAGTGCACCGAGATAGCATGACTACACTCCAGCTTGGGTGACAGAGCAAGACTCTATCTGAAAAAAATAAAAAAAACAAAAAATAAAAAACAGATCTCAGAACTCACTCATGAAGACAGTACCCACAGGGATGGTGCTACCCCAATCATGAGAAATCTGCCCGCATGATCCAGGCGCCTCCCACCTCAACACTGGGGATTACAATTTGACGTGAGATTTAGTGGGGACATGGCTCCAAAACCTATACGCAGTCTTGAGTCATTTGTAAATGTACACTGAATGCTTAATTTTGTTTGTAGGTAAGTACCTAGTACTTGACAGTTTTCACATGGTCTCTCCCTTCCTTTCATAATTCATTCTAAGGCACTAGAGTAAGTACTGATTGAAGAAAATATGACAATGTCTTTGATAGAAAATATTTAATTAAGCCCTTATGAAATTTCAGAGATTCAAAGCAGTTGTGAGCAAGATGGGCCTGAGATCAGATTGAGAGAGAAGCTGTTCACTTCAGAATGGATGCCCCAAAATGCCAATGAAGCCTAGAGTAAGTTATATTTCATTATGTTGAGAGATGGGTTACGTGTAAGTTTTATTTGTAAAATAAACTTTTGATAATGGAAATGCTGAAAAATAATTATAGGCTCCTCTGAAGAGACAATCGGAGAACTAACCAGAGAGATGACTAATGAGTTATGGATTTTCCAGTGAAATCTCTTCTGTCACGGTTCCCTGAGAAATTTTATGTGGTGCATAGTGAAGAAAATGAAAATCATCTAACAACCTACTCTCTGCTATTCATTTATTTATTTATTTTATATAAGAAAAAAACTTCAATTTTTTCTTGTGTGTAACTAATTCAATACAATTATCTTATAACCAGTCAAAAAATGTGCCAGAATAGCATGGTAGAGATATATGCTTTATATGACCAGTGTTTTAAAATATGAGTAAATACAATTTTATTAATTGAAACTGTGTTGAAACCAGATGAAACTATGATGAAAACATACTCTACCTGAATATGTTTTCTTTAACTGAGGCAATACATATTAACTTACCTACTTAATATACTAAAAATATCAGAAGGTAGATAGTAAAATGATCTTAGATAAAGTTGAAATTTGCCAAGCTAAAATAATGAAATGGTTGATTGGGTTGTGGAAAAGGAGATAAAAGAAAGGAAATAGAAATTTAGTTTCTTTGAATTTAGAGTAAAATGAGATTTGTGTTCAGAGAAGTAATGTGGGTCCCTGGTCTATGTCTGAAGGGAAGGAGAGGGGGAATTGATTGTAGGGAAGGTGAGAAATGAGAGTTTTGGTTTTTTAGAAATCACATGTAGGTATTTCCTTGCAACCCTCCAGAGGCCCTGCCTTTGCTCCATGCTGTGAGTCCTGCTGCTCACTTCTGACTTCTTCCTGTTTTGAGTTCTTGACATTGGCCCTTCCCAGCTCTCACACTTTGTCAGAAGTCCTGGATATCTAAGAACCGGGCTGCTGGAGTTGAGATGCTCATCAGATTGTCAGCCAGAGAAGGTGTGATAGAGTGGAAAACGTAAGATTTCGACACAGGAGACCTAGTTTTGAATCCTGGCACTGACACTTATTAAATCTGTGACCTTGGCATGTCATTTATCTTCTTTGTGCTTCAGTTTTCTTACTATAAAATGGAAGGACCTCATAGTTTTTTTTTTTTGAACACTACATAAAATAGCATATATAAATGTTACTAAAAATGATTTGTAAGTGGTAAGAGCTCAATCCCTTTTTTTTCTTTCTAAAGAACGCTTTTTTGTTCAGCCAGTCATTGAATCACCTTCTTTTGGTGGCAGTGTATATTCTAAAGGTTCCCTAGAGATATTACACAAATATTTTATTATTTAAAAATAATAACAAAAGAGCAGCTAGCTAGGCATGGTGCCTCATACCTGTATAGAAGGCTAAGGTGGGAGCTTCCCCTTGAGGCCAGGAGTTTGAAATTATCCTGGGCAACAAAGCAGGATCCCATCTCTATCAAAAAAAAAAAAAATTAGCTGGATGTGGTAACACCTGCCTGTAGTCCCAGCTACTTGGAAGGCTGAGGCTGGAGGATCACCTGAGTCCAAGAGTTCAGGGCTACAGTGAGCTATGATTGTGCCACTGTACTCCAGCCTGAGAAACAGTGAAACTTCATCAGAAAACAAAAGAGCAGAAAAATTCAGGACTTTGTATGTGCCTTTGCCTGCTGGTATATATCATATATTTTGGGGCATCCTTTCTTTTCCTTCCTTTTTTCCATATTTTTTTTTCTCATGATTTGCATAGAGAGAGGTGGGTGAGTTAGTTTCCAGACTGGACTAACTTGGGCTGAGGTTAGAGAGATTAGTACAAATTTGGATGTTGGCATAGTGCTGTCAACGGGGACCCCAGACAAAGTTTTGTATTTTGTTTTAGTAGTAACTTTTTGGTAACTCTATTTTTAAGCATCTATTCTTACTTCCTACCATTTTCCATTTCTGCCTCCAGAGAAGCAATACATCATCATGTTTGTGCAGTTGACCAGACCAAGTTATCTCAGAAACCCATTTCCCAAGAGCTAAGACATGCATTAGGCTTATGTTTATCAGGAGGAATTTCCCGGTATGATGAGGAGGGGGTAAGCCCATTATAGGGTAAGCAGGGAAGGGGAAAGATCTTCTCCAACTTGTCTCTTTCTTTGTGATCCTTGCCAGAACTTGCAGGTGGAGGCCAGGATTTGCAAATGTAGGCAACAGACATGTATTTAAATAAATGAATTAGCTGCCAATTTTTCAAATTCAGTAGATTTCTCATCCGGATCTAGATTCAGGTTTCTCTTGAAAAATATCTGCAACATCTCAACAGGGTAACAACTGGTGACAAATAACTGCCTTTAGAAGGACATGTAATCACTAGTTCTCTCTCATCTCATATAATTGCTTAAATTACCTGTTTGGCCCTTGTAGGCATCAGGATTTGCCAAACACACCCTACACTTAGCATTGCTTACCCGCCACCACCTCTCCTGGCCACATCTTCCCTCTTCCTGGCCTGGCATCCACCCACACAGATAGGTTTTTCCAGCAGAGCCCATGAGCTCAGTAAAAACAAGAACTGGTTTTCAGAGAAAAAACAGGGTTTGCCATAGCAAACCAATCATATTCAAAAGCACAAACCATAATTCCAGAAATGCCAGTTCTGTTTTTTGTCTCATTTGAGGAGGGAATAATCTTATTTGGGAAGCTAAAACTATAATTAGAACATTACAGTGGTAACAGTATTATGGAATCATTTGAAAAGGACTGGAGATGATAAAGAAAGATTGGAATGAAACAAAAAAAGAGAAGTCGAGCAAATTTCCCCAAAAAGAAAGCTGGTACAGTCATATTAATTTATTAAAAAATAAAATTTAAAGCAAAAAAAAGTCACTTCTAGGAATAAGGATAACATGTTCAATTCCCTGGAGCGATAACGCTTTTAGATTTGGATGCACCTAATAATACAGCTTCAAAATATAGAAAGCAAAATGACAACAATGGAGAGAAATAAACAAATCAACAATCATCATGAGACATTTGAACACATCTCTCTTAGTAACTAACAGCAAAATCTATAAAGAGAGAGGCAATTTGGAAAACATATTAACAAATTTGCTGTAATAATCATTCAGGAACTGGACAATGCATTTATTTTTAAGAACAATTGCGTTAGTTATGAAAATTGATATATCTTGGGCCATAATGGAAGTCTAAACACATTTAAAGATTAAAATAATACAGAGTATATTTTATGACAACAAATGCAATAAAGTTAGAAATCACGAACAAAAAGATAGCTGGAAAAAATGAATATGTGTGAAAATTAAGAAAAATTTCTAAGTAACCCGTGATCAAAGAAAAAATTATAGTAGAAATAAAAAGCTATTTAGAACAACATCTAAATAAAGATGCTACATATAGAAAGTTGTGGTATGCCACCAAAGCTGCACATAGGGGGAAATTTTTATATATTTTGGAAAACTTTAATAAATTTGAAAATATAGATGAAACCCTAGAAAAGTATAACTCCTGCAAACTGACCCAAAGTAAAATAAAAAAGGCTTCTTACAAAGGACACTATGTGCCCAGATAACTTTATCAGAAGTTTTACAAAATCTTTAAGAAATCACTGTCCAGTACTGTACACACAGAGAATAGAAAAGAGGAAAAGAGTAATGTCCAGGATAAAAAACTCTTCTAAATCAATAAGCAAAAGACATTCCTATAGAAAGGGAAGCAAAAGAACATTTGAATAACTAAAAATATGAAAAGTTCTTCAACCTCAACGCTTTCCCTTTCCTCCTCCCCTTTATATATATGTATATCCACATGTATATATATATATATATATACACACACACATGCACACACATATATGTGCATATGAGTATATATATACACATGCACACACATGTATATGTATGTTCTTTTGTCCATGGATACAGTGGTCTTATTTATCAGTATATCTGCAGAATATAAAACATGGAACAGGATCTGGCTTATAGTAGATCCTTAATAAATATTTATATATACGTATAAACAAATATGTAGAGTTGAAATCATCCAAGTGGAAGAGAGAAAGCACAAAGAGAAAGTGAATAGAATAATAAGAGAAGGAAGCCAAGGGTGAATAGAACAATAAGAGAAGGAACCACTAATATGCAAACGGTACAGAGATCAAGAAAGGGCCTGAAGAACAGGTGGGTGAGAAGGGAAGCTGAGAAGAAAGAACATGTCAGTATTAACTAAATTACCTTTGGCTGCAAGGAACTGAACTCCTAAGAGTGGCTTAGGTAATAAGGACTTACTGTTTCACATACAGGAAATCTAGGCATAGGTGATTACACGGTGAATTCAGCATTTCTTCCACATCAGTGCTCTGTGTTATCTGTTCATTCTCCTGGCTTTCCTCTCACGGTCACACACACACATACACACAATCTGTCACAGAGCCAAATGTCAAAAACTGAGTTCAAGAGCAGGAATTAAGCATCAGGAGGAATTTATCCTCAGATCCCATTAGCCAGAGCTGGGCTGTATGTACCAGCTCCTGCACCCATTACAGCCATGGGGAATGAGATTGCATGGATTGGTTTCAGCCAACATGGTTCATCTGTTGTAGCTAGGGGAGAAGCCTACTTCCTCTGAACACAACTGGCCCTGTGTTGGCAAGGTGCCATGCATGTGTGCATGTGGTAACCCCTGCTGGGTAGACAATTGATAGTTTATCTGTCACTGGGCGTGTCACAGGATTCAGGGAAAGATGTTCAAGGAGTTCGTTGTAGCTGGGAGGTCATTCATATAAGACAGGGGTTGAGTGTGATGACTGCATTTGACAAAAGAGACAACATTGATGGCAGTGGCAAAGGCATTTTTTGTGTAGCTAGGGAAGGAAATTAAGGAGAACAGGCAAGGTTATGGTGAGTTAAAGAGTAAATGCGGAGGCAGGAACGGAGGTAGGAAGGGAAGGTGACTGAAAGGTTTTCGCTAAGAGGGGAGATCACAGATGATGGAGCTGGCTTGGGCCTCTGCCCTGTCCCACTCTGAAGTTCTATCCATTTAGCTCCAGCTAGGCCCGTGCTAGTTGTGGCATTCCCTGCCTGTGTGTTTAAGAATTTTAAAAATAATTCCCATATATGATAGTGCTAATTTATTACCCATTTTTCTGACCATTCCAGTTACTTTTCTTTGACCCTTTTTAGTTCCAACATTTCCCTCATGAGAAACTAAATAGTGTTTACTTATAGACATATGAGTAAGTCGATGCTTTTGTTGAATTTAAAATAACTCTTTTGTCATGCTACAAATGATATTTATTCATCATAAAAAGTACAACAAAATGGAAAGATGTGGAAGGAAAAGTAGAAATTATATTCTCTTTTAACCCATGCAGATAATGAGAGATAACATACTGGTATGTTTCCTTTAACTTTTTCCCCCTATCCACCCATATGTTTATTTTATATAGTAAAATACTGCATATTCTGTTTTATAACTTGCATTCTTGATATTATATGATGAGCTTCTCATGAAACAGCCTTGTTGAATACAATACTTCGACTGAAAAATATTCTCTTGTGTGAATAATTCATTTAACATTCTTCAGTTACTGAATGTTTACACTGTTTCCAATTTTTTGCTCTATTTGTGCCTGCCTATGACATATTATCTTAAGATAGATCTGTAGCAGTGGAACAAGTAGGTCAAAGAGTGGAGAATAATTGCAACGTTTTTGGTAGGGCAGTACTTTGGCTAAATGGGAGTACTCTGGGTCATGCCTGATTCTGCCATGTCCCAGGTGTGTGACTTTGAGTAAGTAACTGCACCAACTCTCACTTTCCTAACCTGTAAAATGTGGCTCATGTGGATTATAGTATCTACCTCCTAGAGTTCTTTATCTTTTAATTTTTTTTTGTTTGTTGTTATCTTTGTCCTTAAGTTCTATCTCCTAGGGTTCTTAATAGATATAAAATAATTTATGTAGAGCTTTTAGCATAGCACCTGAATATGATATTTCTAGAAATGATACATCAATTTAGAAATCTATATGAAGAGTTTATTTTTAATCTAATTTCTATGACGTTTAGAATAAGCATTTTTACTTTTAAAAATTAATTAAGTTTTGGTTGGGTGTGGTGGCTCACATCGGTAATCTTAGCACTTTGGGAGGCCAAGGCAGGCCGATCACTTGAGGTCAGGAGTTCGTGACCAGCCTGACCAACATGGTGAAATCCCATCTCTACTAAAAATACAAAAATTAGCTGGGCATGGTGGTGCACACCTGTAATCCCAGCTACTTGGGAGTCTGAGGCATGAGAATCCCTTGAACCTAGGAGGCAGAGGTTGTAGTGAGCTGAGATCATGCCACTGCACTCCAGCCTGGGTGACAGAGCGAGAGCTTGTCTCAAAAAAAAAATTAATTAATTAATTTTTAAATTGGCAAGTCAAAATTTTATGTATCTATCATGTACATCATGCGATTTTGAAATACATATATATGTGAAACGGCTAAAGCAAGCTACTTATTATATGCATTACCTCTTATACTTATCATATTTTGTGGTTAGAACTCTGAAAATCTACTTCCTTGGTGATTTTCAAGTATGTTTGTCATTATTAACTGGTGTCGCCATGTTGTGCAATAGATTTCTTCAACTTCTTCCATCGAATGGAAATTTTGTATCCTTTTACCAACATCTCCCTAACCCCTGGCCCCTTCATACCCCTAATAACTGCCATTCTACTCTCTACTTCTACGAGTTTAATGTTTTTAGATCTAACATGCAAGTAAGATCTGGTGGTATTGAGGCAGGAGAATAAAGTCTGGAGGCAAGGAAGCTACGGCCAATTTTTGCTGACTTCCCAGAACCAAATCAAAAGGAAAACCCCAAATTTCCACACCCAGGTAACAAAACGACCAGAGGTGACTCCCTTTGCAACACCCTGCCTTTTCTGTGTGTCCCATGAAAAATTGAAAGTACCTCTGATTGGTTCCCTCCTGTGACCAATCAGGCTGGTGGTGGGCCTAGTCTTCATTTGCATAGGAGTATGAATCAGGGTGGTTATGGGACACGGCTTCATTTGTAACTTCAGTCTCTGATTGGTTACTTCCCACAACCAATCAGACATTTGCATAGGGTGTAACTTGGAAACTTCAATCAGCCTCTCCTTGGTCCCCTCCAGCAACCAATCAGACTGATCTTGGGCCACTACTTCATTTACATAGGGTGTTCACCAAATAATCAATGGGAAACCTCTAGACGTATTTAAACCCCAGAAAATTTGGTAACCAAGGTCTTTAGCTGCTTGCTTGGGCCCTCTCCCACCCTGTGGAATGTAATTTCATTTTCGATAAATCTCTGCTTTTGTTGCTTCATTTTTCCCTTGCTTTGTTTGTGCATGTTGTCCAATTCTTTGCTCATGACCCCATGAACCTGGATACCATCCACCAGTAACAGTATTTGTTTTTCTGCCCTGGCTTATTTCACTCAACATAATATCTTCCAGATTTATCCATGTCACAAATGGCAGATTTCCTCCTATTTTTTTTTTTTAAGGCGGAATGATATTCTATAGTGTATATATACATTTTATTTATTTATTTGAGAAGGAGTCTTACTCTTTTGCCTAGGCTGGAGTGCAGTGGTGTGATCTCGGCTCACTGCAACCTCTGTCTCCTGTGTTCAAATGATTCTCCTGCTTCAGCCTCCCGAGTAGCTGGGATTACAGGCATGCCCTGCTAAATTTTGTATTTTTAGTAGAGACAGGGTTTTGCTATGTTAGCCAGGTTGGTCTTGACCTCCTGACCTCAAGTGATCTGCCCACCTTGACCTCCCAAAGTGCTAGGATTACAGGCGTGGGTCACTGTGCCCAGCCCACATTTTAGCATTTTAAACTCACAATAATATATGTGACTGAAGTGTTCAGACACCTGTGATTACCTTAATAAATTTGGAGTCAGTAAATTTTCAGCCTTTAGGCTTTTTTTCCACAGGCCAAATATTTTTATTTTGGAGGTAATGTTGTGTTGCAACAGAACATTTTCTGGAAAATATTTATTTTGCCTTTTATTGGTGTGTCTAGTTAGTGAATTCTGTGTAGAATCTCTTACATTTGATTAAAGCATTTGAATTGATGTGAGTAATGTTTAAATTATTTATGCCTCAAAGGGCTTTTCCTACCTCTAACCTGCTTTATTCTCTATTATATATTAAGCCACTAGGACTAAACAAAGCTGTAAATTGGCTTTGAACAGAAATAATGCTTAGATCTGTGAAAAAATCACTGATCCCAAATGTAACCTTTAGGCCTTCTGCAATCTCTCAGAACAGAGAAAAGGCAATCTTACAACTTTTGCTGACTGTCAAAGGATTTTCAATAGCTAGTGAATTGATCCACAGCTCCCTGAGTGTCTGACTTTTTTTTTTTTCTTTCTGCCTGGAGGCTCAGTTCCAGCCCATGGAAGCTTTCTGGCCTGTGGATTGGTTTTAGTGTGGCATTCATGGAGCCTGGAGTACTATCCTCACATAATAATGTGTTTGGGATTTGGGAATGATCTTTGGTGGGGTAGCAAAGGGAATCAGAGCCCAGTTAACTCACCACATTGGTACTTTTATGTACCAGAAGTAGCTCCTATTGACTTTTCTATTTTTTCAAACAGAACCTTATATGTTATTTTTCAGATATAGGCTTATTTTCCTTTTATGATAACAGAATCACACAATTAGAATAATCATTTATTATGCAGTTTGTTTTTCAAGACTTTACATTCTGTATCTCTGCCAAGGATTTTACAGTGACCTGTGAGAACTATGTCACACGGGCTCACCACAGCCAACTGTTTCATTTTTACACATTTTGCAAACTGGTTAAGGTTAGGTTGTAACAGCGTGAAATTGTCCAAGATGAGGGTGTTTATACCATGAAAATCAGCAAACACTACAAATCAGTACCCCTTTGGCCCCACCTCCTCTGGGGCCGATGGGTAGCTATTTATCAGCTGGCTACTACTTTTCAGATATTTTTGAAAGAACTAGGAATTTTAACCTATCAGGCTAAAGTTCAATAGATGTGAGGTAGAATAAAAAGGGTAGTTATCAGCTATTGCTCATTCTACCTGTGGATACTTGTGAAATGCTGTTATTTACTCAAACATAGTCATTTAAAATATGATAGACAAATTGAATGTGGGAAGAAAGAAGCCACAAATAGAAGACACACATTACAGTAAATGTAGAAAAATAGACAACCGAGATAAGAAAATAGAAAGCTAAAGGGAAAAAATGTCTGGAAGAATGGACAAGAAGAAGACTGTGCTAAACAAAATTGGCACTAAAATTGAATTTGAGAAGTACAGAGAGGTTAAAAAAAACAGGCATAAAAGTGGAATAGATTTGAAATTGGTGAGCAGTGCCGACCTGGTGAAGTCATGTCTTCCATCCAAGGTGACCTTTGCTGAGTTGGTGATATGAAAACCATCGGCTTTGGAAAAACAACACATCATGCCCTTGGCATTTTGGAACATACTTAGGGAACAGCACTATGAGTAGCTGACTGCATTATTTATTGTCCAAACTAGGGCCATTATGAGTGAAAGGGAGCACTCTTGACAATAACTTCTGGACGACAGTGTAAACCGGAGCCATTGGGAGCAAACTGGCATGTATGTAATTATGGGCTTTACTTACTGTTGGCCATCGGTTTCTAATCCAATAGGTTAAAAGAACTTGACTGATAAAGATTACAATGAAAGGAGTAAAATAAATATTCCTGGAGTCTTTAATTATTATATGTAGATAGTTATTTTCTCATGATGAGAAGGCCAAAAAAGGAAAAGAATGTGACTCATAATACTGTTGACTAAACAAGAAAAGAATGAAGCCTCAGGCTCAAATGTGGGAGCCTTGTTGCTCCCTCGTCCCCCTCTGACCTTGATGGGGTCCTGGGGTAAACGTTCTTGTTGTGACTGTCAACTCTGGTGATAGTAGGCCTGGAAGCCCTCCCACCCTGTTACTTATCAAGTCCTTTTATGCTGTTGACACTAATGTGTCTAGCCTTTTTTCTTTGTGCTGCCTAGGTGGTTAAGTTTCCCACAGCATGCAACACCTCGGTAAGAATCCTCAATACTGCCCGAAAACATGGCTAACTTCCACAAGACTCACAAACTGTGGAACTCTGTGGTTTTCTTCCCTCAAACTCACCATCCTTCATCTTAGCTGTGTATTTTAGCCAGCTACCAAAAATCTGTTTTTCAGGAACTGGTATAGGTTTTCTCTAGAAAATCACGAATTTTCAGATTTTCATGCCTTCTCTAAGGTGCTGTTGAATTACACACTCCATTTGTGCCCCAGTATCTGGGCACACCTTTCTCATGATACAATGCGGCTTGGGACTGGAGGGTAATTTCATGCTCTAGTGCTTCGGCCATATCTTCCAGCGCATTCATTTCACTTTCTAAGAAATGGATCAGCTTCTTTAAAAATTCAATATCTGAGGTGAGGGACTTATACATCCCTTTCCTGGCAGCTCTCTCCGTAAGTATGTTCCTAGAAATCTTAGGTGATCATTCTGTAAGACTGTGTTCCCATTCCTTTAGCCTCAGTATCACAGTGAGTATGCCATACTAGCACCATCCAATAGACCTTTCTGTGATGGTGGAAATGTTCTAAATCTGCATAGTTCAGTGTCATAGCCCATTTGCCCAATGTGGCTATTGGGCACTTGCAATGTGGCTAATGCAACTGAGAACTAAATTTTTCATTTCGTTTTGTTTCATTTCATTTACATGTAATTAGCCACATACAACGAGTGCCTCCGGTACTGGAAGGTGCATGTCGGTACACACCCAGATGCTGTAAAATCTGCCTACTTAGTGATATCTTTGCTATGTAGTAGCTTAGCAATATTTCCCAAACTAGGTGTAACCTGTAAGGGCCCACGTTGATACCACTGAGATTATTTAGAAGTCTTACTTTGATTTTCCCTATTATCAAAGAGCTGAATTCAAGGAGAAGTTAGTCTATGGTGTAAATGAACATGGCACCAGAATTTGGACTGCTTCTGGTCAAATATCACCTCCCCCTAAAAGCATAACCATTTCTTCAGGCTTCCCAATGTGGTAAGGTAAAAATAATATAAACTAATAGGGCTTACCACAATATTATGAATGCTTGACTACTATGTGAATATTATTCATATGAACTCTATGACTACTGCCATCATCTCTGACTGAATCTCTGTCATTACTGTAACCAATGGAACTTTCAAATATTTCCGGTTCCTGAGAAGAACCAAGTATAGGTCAGAAGTGGTTGATGTTACAGCCATTGGTGGTACCAGCTGCTCCCTTCACAAAGGTGGGCTGAGAGCTCCTATGCTGGTCGTCATCTCGTGGAAGCTCCCTTTACTGCCAGTATTGTTTTCCTCCTTTGCAGACATGTCATCATATACTCACAGCTTCTTCCAAGGCAGTTTTTTTTTACAGTTTTTTGTGAAGAAACAGTCCCAGATGGCCATGCTTGGCATCTAATTGTCCTAGAGATGGGTCCCAAGGGCAGCCAATTCCTAGGCTGCTCAGAGACCTAAATCATGATCTGGCCCCCCAAAATGAAGTATGCCAACTCACTTCTCTCGGTAATGTGATCTGTGAATTATCATGATAGGCCAGCCACAGGAGCTGAAGCTGAAAGATTGCTCAGAGAAAAGCCATGGAGAAGTTTTAGGCCATGAGGGTCACAACAGACCAATGAAGCTTTCTGAGGAAGCAGAAACTAAGAGTGAGCAGAAGATGCAAGGCAGAGAAGGGACAAACAGATTGGCATATGAAGAGCCAATCTGTAGCTCTAGGAAGATAACAGAGATGCAAAGGATGTTGCAGAGCCACTTTGATGGCAAAGCCCTAGAAGGAGAAGCCACACACTCCTGATGCTGAGGTTCTGTGTGAATGGGCATCTGATGATTGGTCCTGTCTCCATGAGCCTGACTCTAGCATTCGTTTTATGCTGAGGTTCTGTGTGAATGGGCATCTGATTGGTCCTGTCTCCATGAGCCTGACGCTAGCATTCGTTTTCTGTGTGAGGCAGGACTATTGGCTTCTCCTGGGTTTTCTAGTATAACTCTGTGTTAGTCAGGTTTTCCAGAGAAACAGAACCAATATTATATGTATGATTAGATATTTGTGAATTTGATGACTTAATTATTATTATGTAATGTTACATATCATGAATTATATACATATAACATGTGTTTTATATGTATTATATATATATCTTTATCTATTGAGAGAGGTATTTAAGAAATTGACTCATAATTTTTGGGGAGATGAAAGTCTTAAATTTGTAGAGCTTAAAATCTCGAAATTCAGGCAAGAGTTGGTGTTGCAGTCTTGTGTACAAATTCTGCAGGGCAGCAGGCTGGAAACTCAGACCCAGGCAAGGTTTCTATGTTACTTTCTTGAGAAGAATCGCTTCTTTGGGAAACCTCAATTTTTCTTCTTAAGACCTTCAACTGATTGGATGAGGCCCACCACATTATGGAAGGTAATCTGCTTTAATCAGTCTACTGATTTAAATGTTAATCACATATTTAAAAAAATACCTTCTCAGTAACCTCCAGACTGGTGTTTGGCTGAACAACTGAGCATCGTAGCCTAACCAAGTTGTCACATAAAATTAACTCTCACAGGATCCCTACTAAAAATCTCCTGTTGCTTGAGGCAACTTTATTCTCTCTACCTAGCTCAAGTTTACTCAGCTAGTAAGTGGCAAAGAAGGATTTCAGCCCAACATTCTGACTCAGAACTTGCATTTTTAACTACTTCGCACTTGCTTCATTTTGTCTTATAATTTACTGATTTATTTCTTTATTCATGAATATTTATTGGGGCCTCCTGAATGGTAGTAGGCATGATATTAGGTTCTGGGAGATGGAGAGTAAGTAATTAAAACATACAACAATATATGTATTAGCTAGAATGAAATATGATTAAAATATGTATTACATACAATGTACATATTTAAAATATATGTCAATGTTATGTTAAATGTATTTTAAATATAATTAAAATATAAAATTATTAAAACTGAATGTGGAGTACAAAAAATAGAAAAAAATGAATAAATGGGGAACCTACTATTTGATAGTACATAGAATGGCTATAGTCAGTAATAATTATACATTTTAAAATAGCTTGAGTGTAATTGGACTATTTGTAACTCAAAGGATAAATGCTTGAGGAGATGGATACCCCGTTCTTCATGATGTGTTTATTTGACATTGCATGCCTATATCAAAACATCGCATGTACCCCATTCATCTATATAACTACTATGTACCCACAAACATTAAAAAAAGTGAAATATATCAAATGTGATGATTAATGGAAGTGGAAGGTGCAACGAAGTGGGGCAGCTGCTGTGGTTGGCAGGTGGGTTCAGGGAAGGTTTCCAGTAGGCAACATTGAATGTCAGATTTGAGGATGAATGGCATTCACTAGGCAGGAGGAAAGGATGGAGAATGACATAAGGAATGACGTGAGGTGAAAGGCAACACAGGCAGGCAGGGCCCGTGGGTGCAGAAGCACTGAGCCTGAGAGAACAGAGCAGGCCTTTTAAAATTAGCTGGAAGTCTCAATTTATGTTCCCTGGAGACAGAGACTTGCATTTCTTTTCTTTCCTTTCCTTTCCTTTTCTTTTCTTTTCTTTTCTTTTTTGAGATGGAGTCTCACTCTGTCACCTAGGCTGGAGTGCAGTGGCACAATCTTGGCTCACTGCAACTTCTAGCTCCCAGGTTCAAGCAATTCTTCTGCCTTAGCCTCCCAAGTAGCTTAGACTATAGGTACCCACCACCATGCCTGGCTGATTTTTTAATTTTTAGTACAGATGGGGTTTCACCATACTGGCCAGGCTGGTCTTGAACTCCTGATCTCGTGGTCCACCTGCCTTGGCCTCCCAAAGTGTAGGGATTACACGTGTGAGCCACCACATCTGGCCTTGCATTTTTTACCTTTAATCAAATTCTCCTGTAAGTCTAGTTGCTGCTATCACAGAGCAAAAAACCGAGATCACAGGTTTAAACTGGTGTCATAATTCTTGTTCTTTCAAATAATTTTCCTTTGATGATGATATATTAAATTCTTAACATTGCCTCTTTCCCTTCTGCGTAATCAAGAACTGGTTATGACTGTGAGCTAGGTAGGCAGACAAAGAGCCTGTAGACGATAAAGAAACTTAGGCCCAGGCAATGGGATGTTGCAACTGACCGTGGGTGAACAGCTGTTGCAAACAGCTCCTGCTGGCAGCCTGCAATTAGGAAGGAGGAATCCTGGCGTTCGGTTTGAACAGAACCAATGGGCCATCTGGAGGGCCAAAAGGCGAGGGTGAATTGTGTGTGTTAGCAATGTTGCAGGTCATGATTGCTTATCATATAAAGGAGTGTTAATATGGAGCAGTGACATGCTCTATGAGGTTCTATAACAAAATAAGCTATTGTTGCAACTCAGTTATTAGGAAGCTTTGACCTTTGGATTCCATATTTTAAAACTCAGAAGGAAATGAGTAATTGGGTTTAGTTTATGTACTGCTTAAAGGCAATCAGTTAGTAAAAATACATAAGGTTTTTATTCCATATCCCAATAGCCTAGCACATGTAACAAACAGGTATGTGTGTGCATATACATAAATATATATATATACACATACATAAAGTCATATATATACACACACACATATGCACACACACACTATTGAGACTATACAGAAGAGTGAAAATGTCTAGCATTTAGCATAACTGTAACTTTGTAGTAAAGAATAGCCCACAGGTTCATATGAGGTTGAAAATTCTTCTTATATTAATATGTTGTAGGCACTAAGCTGGCCTAAAAAACAGACTTTTGGCTATTTATGAATGGATTTCTTTTGCTTTTCTGAACCATACTTTCTTTAGCAGCAAAATGGGGAACCAAAGTAGCTGATCTAATTCATAAAATGTGTTTTTCAGAGGAGTTCATATATATAAAAGCACTTTGAAAAGTGTAAGTTCTCATAGAAGTATAAGAAGTATAGCTATTATTCATTCATTCATTCATTTATTCAATATGTATTTACTGAGCACCTATTATGTGCTAGGGACTATACTTACTGCTGGGGTTGCATTGATGAAAAGACAGGTGTATTTGGAGAGGATAAAGAAAATCGGAAGAGTCTTGTGAGATTTTACATTACCACTTAATATGTGTATCATTTCAGATAGGTGCAGAATGGAAGGTAATAATATCTTCTGGGACTATGTCACAAGACGGCTATAAAAATTAAATGAGATAATTGCTGTAAAATGTAAAATGTGCTATTCAGCTGTGATCCTACTAAGAAATATCACCTGGGGAGAACAAAGAAATTGGAAGAAGATTGAATCATGGAAGCTTTTCCAAAATAAAGTTAGTGATAGAGGAAAAAAAAAGAAAATACAATGAAAGGCAAGCAAAAGAGAGAGGAAGCAGGAAAATGAGAGGCACGAATACATGGGAAGTATAAACTAGTTGTACTAAAAGTATTTTTCAGATTTTACCTAGTTAAATATGTTAAACTCTTTGGTCGTATTCCAGCAATATATCCTGCAAAATTTGGATGTAAGTACATTTAAAAAAACCTCTTTGACTTTTATTTTTACATTCTAGATTTAAATTTTAATTAATCTAATTCTAAAGTTGATTTCTATCTTAAAGAAAGGCAAGCTCGTTCTACAAAAGCAGCCTGCATTTGCCATTTATCCTGGGCCTGAGTTTTCATCAACTTTTCTCAAAAAGATCTTTGCTCTGAACTTGGAAAAAGGGCAACTGCTGTTTGTTGCGAAAGGAAGATTCTATCCCCTTGGCAATAGTTGTCTAGTTGTGCGTGGGAGCTCACATTACGGCTAAGACTTGACATGAAAGTTTCACATTCCTAAAGAACAATTCTTGCTAGTCAATATCACTTGCATTGGTCTTGTTGAAGGAATTCAGACAAGATTAAATGCTTCATTGATGCAAGAACAAAGGTAAGATAGGAATTCTGGTAAATTCTAGGTAAGAGCAGTATTTTTTTCAAAGTGAATATGAAATTTTTCTCCTTGCTTTTTGTGATTCCCCTGGTCACATTTTTGGTTGAAAAATAATCTTGTTTTAAGGGTAAAAGGATATATTGTTATTTTCTGGACAACATAAAAAGTGTTCAAAGGCAAAAATTATTTTCTTTTGAATAATTCCAGAAATAGTTCATAAAATATTTTGGTCAGCAAATGTTCCAGACTGAGTCTTGGGAGATTAGGGTGTCAAATTAAGACAGAAAGGTTACAGAACCTGGGTCTGTGATGGTTTAACTGTCACTGCTTCAGAGAATGAAACATGGAATAAATACTGTTTTGCTTATGCTCAGGTTTCTTGTTTTAAAATGAGAGGATAATCTTTTATGGAAATATTTAAAAACATTGAATTAATTACTGAGACATGAGGTAAAGAGGTGTAATTTGTTTACATCAGTGTATTTTGTTCTGCTAAATGCATAATCATTTGGTGTGTTTTTTGCCCCAATTTTGCCTCCGTTTTTGAAACTGATAGACAAAAACTAATTCCCCTCCAAAATTTCCATATGAGAAAATAATTGGCAGATGTTTCTGCCACTCAAAAATAAAGTGATCAATAGCATCTGTGTCACTCTGTGATTTGAAAGAATAAAATAAAAAGCTCTTTGTGTGTGTGTCCTTTCTTTATTATTTTGTAGAATTTATTATTTACAATTTTTTATTTTTTCCCCATTATTTTGTGTAATTTATTATTTATAATTTTAAAACTGAAACTCATCTCAAAGATCGATATTGAAAGTTGACTTACCTGTTAATTGTTGAGCCCTCAACAATTAAATTATTATTATTTTAAAATAAGATTTTATAGTTTCAGTTAAATGGCTCAAGTTTTTTTTGAGTTGGACAAAGCAAGAGTAAAGTCTTAATTTCTATACCCAAAGTATATAAGCAGGGTGAACAAAATTGGTTCTCAAATTAAAAAGAATAATTAACCCAAATCACTTGCTTGTTATTTTATTTACTTCTTTTTATTGTAAATTGACAAAGTATAGTGTGTATTTATGGAGTTCAAAGTGAAATTATGATTTAAGAGTAAAATGTGGAATAATTAATCAAGCAAATTAACATATCCGTCACATCAAATACTTTTTTTTTGTGGTGAGAGCATTTGAAATTTACTTTCAGAGATTTTGAAATGTATAATATGATATTATTAACTATATTTACCACACTGCAGTGGATTAAGAAAAACTGATTCCTCTTGTCTAACTGTGCCTTTGTACCCTTTGACCATCATCTCCTCATCTCCCCTCCCATCTTCCGGCTTCTGGTAACCACTATTCAGCTTTCTGCTTTTGTGAGTTCTATTTTTGTAGAACATGCTGTGTTTGTCTTTCCGTGCCTGACTTATTTCACTTAGTATCGTAATGTTGTCCAATTCCATCCATGTTGTTGCAAATGACAAAATTTCTTTCTTTTTAAAGGATGAGTAATATTCTATTGTGTACCAATTGGAAGTTTAAAAGAGGAATCTGCATAGGAAGACAAATATTTTTCAAATGTTTAGTTAAAAGTTAATTTCCTAGCCAAGCACAGTGACTCATGCCTGTAATCCCAGTACTTTGGGAGGCCGAGGTGGGCAGATCACTTGAGGTCAGGTGTTCGAGACCAGTCTGACCAACATGGCAAAACCGTCTCTCTATTAAATTTACAAAAAATTAGCAGGATGTGGTAGCATGTGCCTGTGGTCCCAGCTACTTGGGAGGCTGAGGCACAGTTGAACCCAAGAAGCAGAGGTTGCAGTGAGCCAAGATAGTGCCACTGCACTCCAGCCTGGCTGACAAGAATGAGACTCTGTCTCAAAAAAACAACAATTAATTTCCTGCCAAGAATAGTGGTCCTACCAAATGTGTTGGTGAAGAACCCCACTCTCCATGGCAAATTAGTTGATGAGGATGGTGACTTGAACTGAGTAGAGGAGATAGTAAATGTTAACCACAGTTATTCTTCTGTATTCTCAATTGGATGTCACATATGGTGTAAGACTTTAGGGTGTTAGGGTACCTGAGATATGAATGAACAAGATGAGCAGAAAAAAAATTATGAATTATTTGTTAAGAAGTTTTTAATCAAAACCATGAAGGTACTGGATCAAGTACTGAGGCTCCCAAAGCAACGTCATTTGGTATGCCATTTTTAGATAATGGCCTTTCATCTGGACAAGTTGGAACTTTAAAAATGAAATTAGTCCTTCATTTTTGTTATCATTTACTTATGTATCAAAGGAATCAAGACCAATAGAACTTTGCCTTTTGCTTTTACATGTCTGAACTTTTAGTTTTGGTTTGATATTAGAACTTTAGTGCTTCTGTTACATCTTCTTTGAATGGATATACTGAAATGGAATTGCCTTTCCAAAGAAATTGATGGACAGTATCTAAGGGGGCTGCAAGTAATTGGAATTGCCCTATGATATTCACTTTTACTATAATATATTACAAATTTGTTGTATTTCCTATCCACTATCCTAGAAATCTCATTTCCCTTCTTTCACCATTTTCTTTTTGGTTATAGGTTTAAAGTATTTTAATGATTTGGAAATAGCTCCCCAAACTAATGAAATAAATATGTCAAAGGGATTCCTTTTTTCCATCTTAAGTTTTAATAGGTATTCATTTTCTCACCATGCCAAAGGCAATTCTAGGATGGATTCTATTTCATTAGTGTTGAAATATGCATCTCTGAAAACTCATGCTGTGGTACCCTATTGCCTGACTGGTCCTGCTACTAGCAGGGAATTATGTGTTATAACTTTTCTTGATGAAGTTAAATGTATGTTTGTGACATTAATCAGAAAATGTAGACCAAAAACTTCTTTTATGTATCTCTTCTAAAACTTGGAAATGGAATAATTAAAGATAATTTAGGTTTTATTTTCCTACCCTGCCTCTAATTTATCATCCTAAATGGGCCAATCGTTCTACCATCCTAAGAGAGGTTCCACTTTGGCATGTGGCTTCTGTCCTTCTGTGGTCCATCAGGCCTTGTCATTTCCTGAGTGACTTGGACATCTGCCCAAATGACACAAGCTTCTCAGGGCTTTGACTTATTCATAACCCTCTTCTACTGTAACCCTGTTCATTTTCTTTTTCCTAGGCCATACTCTGTACTTTATTCCCACCCGTATTTTGATTACGGAACTATTATATTCAGACATTTACTCTCTGGACATAGCCTCCTATACATCTTACTGTCTCTCATTAGGCTCTCTAGATCCTCAATTACTTTACTTTTTCTTTCTCTGTCACTCACCTTCTGTCTTCAATCCATTTCTCAACCTGTTTAGATTTTACATTTTATAACTTCATTCTCTCTTTTGGCACTATCAGCTCTTCTGCATGTAACTTCTTTCACGACTGCTTCACAAAATCCCAGGCCTAGATGAATCCAGCTGTCAGTCTTTCACACCTGAGTTTTGCTGATTAGAAAATTTCCACACCGAATAGACTGGCGCCACCAAAGGCATAATAGGATCAACTGGCTTCTCAGTGCTTTGTGGCCTTGACTCCTCGCCACACCCCAGATTTGGTTAGTTCTTGCCTTGTGAGCTTCCCTACCAACAGCATTTAAATATCTTTTGTCAGTTTTAGAATAGGTGCACAACTTCATGGAAACTGAACAGCTGGTCCACTGGATAAACAATGAAATGAAGGCAGAAATAAAGATGTTTTTTGAAACCAATGAGAACGAAGACAGAACAGAGGCCTCAGAGGAAACACCACACATCTACAAACATCTGATCTTTGACAAACCTGACAAAAACAAGCAATGGGGAAAGGATTCTCTTTTTAATAAATGGTGTTGGGAAAACTGGCTAGCCATGTGCAGAAAGCAGAAACTGGACCCCTTCCTGACACCTTACACTAAAATTAACTCCAGATGGATTAAAGACTTAAACATAAGACCTAACACCATAAAAACCTAGAAAAAAACCTAGGCAAAACCATTCAGGACATAGGCATAGGCAAGGACTTCATGACTAAAACACCAAAAGCATTGGCAACAAAAGCCAAAATAGACAAATGGGACCTAATTAAACTCCAGAGCTTCTGTACAGCAAAAGAATCAATCATTAGAGTGAACCGAAAACCAACAGAATGGGAAAAAATTTTTGCAATCTACCCATCTGACAAAGGGCTAATATCCAGAATCTACAAAGAACTAACACAGATTTACAAGAAAAAAACAAACAAACCCATCCAAAAGTGGGAGAAGGATATGAACAGACACTTTTCAAAAGAAGACATATATGAGGCCAACAAACATATGAAAAAATGTTCATCATCACTGATTATTAGAGAAATGCAAATCAAAACCACATTGAGATATCACCTCACACCAGTTAGAATGGCGATCATTACACATTCTGGAGAGGATGTGGAGAAATAGGAACACTTTTACAATGTTGGTGGGAGTGTAAACTAGTTCAACCATTGTGGTAGCCAGTGTGGCGCTTCCTTAAGGACCTAGAAATAGAAATTCCATTTGACTCAGCAATCTCATTACTGGGTATATACCCAAAGGATTATAAATCATTCTATTATAAAGACACATGCACACGTATGTTCATAGCGGCACTGTTTACAATAGCAAAGACCTGGAACCAACCCAAATGCCCATCAATGATAGACTAGACAAGGAAAATGTGGCACATATACACCATAGAATACTATGCAGCCATAAAAAAATGATGAGTTGTGTCCTTTGTAGGGACATGGATGATCTGGAAACCATCATTCTCAGCAAACTGACACAAGAACAGAAAATCAAACACTGCATGTTCTCACTCATAGGCAGGTGTTGAACAATGAGAACACATGGACACAGGGAGGGGAGCATCACACACTGGGGCCTGTTGGAAGGGGCAAGGGA